>JAGDQP010009510.1:21796-58776 GCA_022664845.1 Lepisma saccharinum
ATCAAGACCCATGGATCATTTACAGCTTCATCCTTTTTTCAATATTTAGAAATCTAAAATTTAAACTTTGAGTTGTAATTTCAATACATCGATATATTAAAGATAGAAAAAGTAACAGCTTCTAAGCCTTTTAAAATATCACTAAAACTATATCCAATGCTAAACATCTTTAAAAGTATTAAACATTAAAGATCACGTATAACAGAAGAAGACTCTTGAGATCTTTTCCAAATATTTTATGCGAGAAGTACACTTCCATAAAAATGAAATAAAAATTTTCATTATTGTTTTTCCAATATCATATCTAATAAGATCATTATTATTTGAATGATCAATTTCATGTTCCTTCCTATTTAGAAGTCAATGACTCGTCAATACACTCTAAAGCTTTTGATTTTTAATTGTTTAGCCATATGCAAATGGGTCAAAATTAGATAATTGCTGTACTTAAGTTTTTTATACTTTTAAACCTAAACCGTTTTTGCTCCTACAATTGATTCTTTTCTCGTTATGTCTTTTAAATTCCTTAAGAGTTTAATTATCTTTATTTTTTACACTACTTACTGTTGAAACAACACCATTACAACGCTAATAGATTATCCTAATATTGCAGCTAATACTACTTGAAACACTCAGTCATAATTTTCTGTCTAAGTTTTCAGTGAATTTGAACTTATAATTAAAACTTGTTTTTCTAATTTTTCATCTGCACTGTCTTGATTCTAAATCTTATTTTTCATAATAAGCAATATCATGTATAAGACTTAGTCTTCGCCTTTATCTCCTCTCTCGACTTACATAATTTAGTGTCTGACCCAGAATAACTATATCCATGAATAACTATTCAAATGGGAATTTTATTAATAATTTCATTTACTGAAACCTTTTCATGTTTTTCATAATTCAAAATCTAGGAGAGTAATTATTTATTATTTCAACTAAGTAACAAATACCATTATAGATCACTAAGAGTAAAATTAGTTACGGCAATTTAAAACTAATCGTATTTATAATACTCACTTCCTCATTATAAACAATATTACTTATAGTCAATTATTTTCCAACCAAAACAATTAATTTCCTAACATCATCCATCCAAATTTTTTTATGTGCTAGTATAGTTTATGGTTTTATATCTTTCTCTCATGTATTGGTCTTATTTTATTCATTTATATTTACAATTTTGATATCAATTAAATTTTCTGTTTTTATTGTACTTCTGAAATGAGGTATCAACTTATACAATAATATTTTATATATTTTTTAATTATTTGTAATCAAATTTTTATAGGTATTGTTAAAATTATCCATAATCCTTGTGAACCTTCATGTTTATTATCAATAATCATTATCTGCAAACTTTATATCTAAATTATCGATATTATTTTCTTTCCAAAACTTCAATCTGGACGCATTTAAAAAAATTACCTTTGTCATTTCTCATTGTATTAAAATAATATATTACTTTCTCTTAAGAAAAGTTAACTGTTCTTTAATTGGATCTATTCCTTCAACTTTAATTTGTGTTTTATTTGTTTTGTTTCTTGAGTTAATAAAGAATCTAATTTTCTTAATGGACTATCATAATGACCAGTAGAGGTTGATCTAACAAAATATTATAGTTTTATACAAAACAGGAACTTAGTGATTAAATTTATATTTTGTCATGCTTTATTCCTTTTTCAACGTCTTGAATAGCATCTCTAAGAGGGTGATCTTTTTATATTTTTTGTCTCTAAATTCTTTACCTTGATTTATCTGAGTTCGATATAGTTATGATACAAATTTTCGGTATCTTTATAAAGTTTAAAGAATAAGAAGGTCGATTCGTAAAATTAAAACTATTTTTAATGCTCTGCAATATAAATTCGGCTTAATGCTGTAGAAAAGACCGCTCTCTGAACAGGAAGCGAACGACGAACCCAGAACAAAGCGTAAAAATCAAGAAAAGATAGGGAAACGTTAAGGCTGATTTTCAACAATGCTTGCGTTGTTTTCTTTGCTTACGATTAGGGTGAGTAGCCAATTGAACCGCGTGTTTTATTACGTGTAACACGTGTTTCAATTGGCTATTCACCCAAATCGCAAGTAATCAACGCAAGCTTCCAAGAAAAGCAGCCCTTTCAGTTTAGTTGCTTATTGCGTGCGGGTTCTACCATATATTTTTTATATGAAGAGGGTTTCTTTTCATGGAAAAAATACGAACCCGAATCGGGCATGGAGAAGAAAATAAGTAAAGGCTCAACGATTTCACATATGCCTGTGCTCGACATTGGTGACAACTGCGGCTATAGTTGTCATCACTGACCTCTAAGGGTAGATTTTCATGAAAGCTTGCCTTGCTTGCGATTTGGGTTAATAGCCAATTGGAACGCCTGTTACACGTAGAACATGTAATAAAACACATGTTTCAATTGTCTACTCAGGCTAATCGCAAGCAACAAAAGCGTTCATGAAAATTAGCCTTAAGAATGTACTCGATGTCATTAAAAATTTAATACGCATGTGAAGCCAGGGAGCACAGGGTGCAGGTAATGCAGTCGATCGTTCTTCCAGTCTAATTTAATATGAACTAAATTCTCAGTCCTTTACGTTTGTTATCTACGTGGGGTTTGATTTTAGTTTATATCTTAATTCTTGCAAATAACGTGTACAGTGAATACTATTTATAAAATATACTTTTATACTTAGCTCAATGGTTCTTACATTAATTCTGACAACTCTAGAGTCTGTGAAGATAATGGCATCTGGGTATTGCAAGCAAGAACCTTCTTCGAGTCTCAATACAATTATGTTGTTCACGAGACAAGACAGACAAATGTCTACGAGAAGCAAGACAAGCCATAACTCACGTAATACACAATATTCATCTTTTCGAACTTGTGACTAGCGACAGGAAGAGCGCATTGTGAAAAGACGAGTTAATCGTGTATCCAATAAAGAAAATGCCGTACCTAACTTGCCTAACCTCCACATGCGTTTGTTTACTAATTTTATTAAATTTCCTAATGAGTTTATATATATATATATATATATATATAAAGAGGAAAAGTTATTTTCAAGAAAAAAATCAAACAAAACTACACCAGGATTCGATCTCGGGTTCCTTGGATTAGCTTTCCGACATACTACCAATATTTTAAATCCGCGACTGGAAGCACCTGCTTGGAAGTAATATTTATTTCTATGGAGTAATGCGCATGCGTGAGAATGGCTCAGCCTCGTGAGCTCTTCCTACCGCTAGTCGCAAGTATTTTCGAGACGAGACAGAGACTCAATCTCGTCTCGTGGGCAACATTGAAGATTCGGCAGTATTTGTAAATGCCAGGTACTATCATGTAATTGTAATTCATAGAACTAAACCATTTTGAGAGAAAATATGAAAGAAAAAGATTCGTAACAAATATTTACTGTTGTTTGATGCGTCTACATAGTTGCTATTTGCTATGTTTTCATACTATTGAGATGTTTATAGCAAATATAATGAAATATTTCACAGCAAGGACTATATTGAATATGAATAAAAGACAGTTACATGTGTTTTAAAATTATTTGCAAAATTTTATTATTTTCTATATGCTATTTGCGAAACGAAAGAACATTCTAGGATGCAGCATATTTCATGAATTATTTCAATAAAAATGTTTTCTAATATGAGAGCGAATCAGATTTGACATTTTGAAACCAATTATATTCCTTGACTTAAGTGCCAATCAGATTCTACGTTTTTTCAAGCCAATAGTATTTCCCTCTTTTGTCCCCCGTATCTAGATCCATGTTTTGTCTCGAGCTTACTCCAGGCATAGCCAGTACCAGTCGTTATGCTCCAGCTAAAGCGATAAACCGACGACTCAATCCGTAAGGTGGCAGCACGAGTTTTTTTTTTTTTACTATTGACAGTATACGAAGTAAGGGCTGGATTACATGAAAGCTTGCGTTGCTTGTGATTTGGATGAGTAGACAATTGAAACATTTGTTTTATTGCGTGTTTTACTGTAAGGTAATTGTAACACGTGTTGTAATTGGCTATTCACCCAAATCGCAAGCAACGCAAGCGGGCTTGAGAATGAGCCCTAACATATTTTATTGTTCTGTGGTAAGTGCCGCTAAGAATAGTTAGCCTAATGAGTATTTTTACATTTAAATCAAGTTCTGAAAAAGAACACACACTTATTCTAGGATAACCTTAATTATGATCCATTTCTATTGATATTGAGAGAGATATTGATAAGATGACTATTAGAACTATATGTAAAAATTCTGTACCTTGTATTTCTTTATGCAGTTTATGTAATCGGCTGTAGTAAACTTTGGTAACGCCACTATATGTACTCCATCAGATAGTCCCAGATTCATAATTGAAGTAAGTCCAAAAATGTGAAAGAAAGGAATAACTCCGAGAACGACATCTTGGTAAGTATCTGTAGCCAAACACATGCAAGAGTTCCATTAAACAAACAAAACTTGTTCCAAATTCATTTATTTCTACATTACTCATTCGTTTGTGGGATAGACACGAAATGTTCATAAATAAGCCAGATTCTAACCACAACACAATAATCCAGAACAATCAACTGATGTTATATATTCTGCAACTGACAAGTAGTAATATTCAATTTTTTAATATTAATTTAACTATTAGCATTTCAAGATTGGCTTTTATATGCAAGGAAATAGTTCAGTTCAGAGGTGTGCTGTGGCGTAGCGATATCGTTAGTGTGTCAGACAATGTAATTAGTTTAAACAAACTTTTGTTGAGAGGAAAAACAATTGTGTGGACTCTATTATAACAAAGTTTTTGGCGACCACAAACACACATTTTATTTTTCTGTGTATTACGATGGAACACAATAGTTAAATTTCTATAGTTCACAGTCAGGTACTTTTCCAGTCCTTTCCGCACCTTCCAACACTCCCAGAATTTTCCTACACTTTCCTTATTGTGAAATTATTCTGCAATCTGCATTAAAAACAATCAAAATCCTCAAACATCTTTTATTCCCAGTTCCAAAATCCTGGCAAAATCCTTTCCAACAGAAGAACATCATACTATCACTATTTGCTTTGCATGATCATTGTGCTGCGATAAATCATGAATACTTCCAACTACCGAGAAAAAAGTCTTATCTGCGAAGGGAGGTTGGCGTCAATTGAACCAGTTAAACTACGTATCATGGTTCAAATAGAAGTACATTACAAACAATCCAGAAAAGTACTGGTACTTCAATTAAACTACATAAATAGCTACTACACAGTATAGCACAATATAATCAATATACAGTGGAAATTCGAACGTAAACAAATGATTGTTGCTTTCAATGCAAAGGAGCACTGCGCATAAGGGCCGTTTTCTGCCCCTCACCCGATTCTAATAAAATTTCGAATGTAATGACTAGACTATATGGGAGTTTCAATAAGCTAAATCTTTTTTCCGTGCCACTTCCGGTTATCATGAAAAGTGCGTCCAAATATGACAACTTACGGATTCTAATTTTTATAGTGTTGTTCAAAATAAATTGTAATATCTCAACAATGGCGTAAGCTATCAGATTCAAATTTTGTATGGAAAGTGCCAATATAATGGGCATGTTACAGTGTAAAACAGAAGACTATATGTCTAACCACTTTGGAGATGAAAATTAGTTTCTTAAGTATACGTTCAATTTTCTTTATAAAAATCCACTTTTCTCAGGAAACTCTGTGTTGTTTAACCACCAGCCCCCGCTAGTTACAGAACGATACTTTGCTCAAATAATCTCCATATAATGTAGAAGAACATATCTATAAACTATCTTGTAACTGATTGGGGCAGTAGTTAGAAAAAACATTTTATACTCTAAAGATGTATACTTGCGGATTCTAATTTTTATAGTGTTGATCAAAATAAATTTATATCTTGGGAATGGCGTAAGCTATCAAATCCAAATTTCCTATGACGCTTCTACATCAAATGACGCTTATTTCAGCGGGGCTGATGGTTAAACAACACAGAGTTTCCTGAGAAAAGTGCATTTTATATAACGAAAATTGATCGTTTACTTAAGCAAACTAATTTTTATCTCCAAAACGGTTAAAGATATAAAAGTTTGTTTTACACTGTAACATGTTCATTATATTGGTACTTTCCATAGGAAATTTTGGTTTGATATCACATGCCATTCTTGAGATATTACGATCTATTTTGAACAACAAAATTAGAATCCGGAAGTGGTCATTTTGGACGCGCTTTCCATGATAACTGGAAGTGGTAGTATGTACAAAAGGTTTGGTTTATTGAAACTACCATAATCATAGTAGTCTAGTTATTACATACAAAATTTAATTAGAATCAGTTGAGGGGCAGAAAACTGTGCTTATGCGCAGTACTTCTTTAATTTGATTTTGTCACAACTTAGAAACTTGAACTGTACATGAGCGACAAACATACCTGTGGTCTCTAAGTTAAAGCTGATTTCTGGATGACTAAGTTGACACAAATTGCTGATGAGATTCCTGTGAGAAAGTTCCACTCCCTTAGGTAATCCTGTTGTTCCACTAGAATACGGAAGAACCACGGTGTCTTCCAAGCCCAGTTGTTCAAAGTGTGAACTTGGAGAACCTTTGGTGTTTGAAATCATTTCTTGAAGACTGAGACAGTCTTCCGAGACTCCATCCACTAGTATGATACGTTCACAAGCAGGTACACTTTTCATGGCCTCTTTCACCTTTACAACGTGTTCGAGGTTAGTTACTATCACTTTAGCTCCAGCAGCTTTCATTTGTCTCGAAATTTCGTCTGCAAAACAAAACATTAGTAATTTCTATACATTGTTTATTGGAAAGCAAAACAGTATCGCCATAATGATAAAAAACAAATCGCTTTATTTCAAGAAAACATTCTCCTCCACAGTCTTTGAGTAAAGACGTAAAGTCACCCTATTAAAAAGTTAGTACGCTTGAGATATAGCGGGTTTTCTTTATCACTTCTTGAAAGTAGAGTAAACTAAGGGCGACTTTTCATATACGCACAATCAGTGTACTACGCTTGCAAATCGGTCTATTAGTCAATAGAAATATGTGATTCAATCGCAAGCAAGGCACGAGAAGGAACTCAGTGGTCCTGAACTGAAGAAAGCTCTGTAAAATTCGTTGGTGTACACAGTAACTATTAAATTGTCCCCAAATTTTATGTTTATAACCATACGGCACAGCTTTAGGCTTATATCTCCATATCAAATTTGGTTCGTCCGTTCAACCAGCCTGTTCTTGAGTTGATGTGCTGAAGCAACCTTCGAACGAACTGTTGAATAACACATTTACAAATAAAGAAATAACAAAACGTTACAGAAATGAAATGTCCAACACTGTCCCTACATAGTCAACCATTAGTTGACAACGTTTTATTATGAAACTACAACTTGACGCCCGATGACTATATTGTCGTATATCCTATTAAAATCCTATAGAGAAACAACAATATAAACCTCAACGTCTAAATGTAATCTCCTCGACTTTTGATGGTTCGACCTTCGTCAATGACAAAGACTTCGTGTAATTATTGTACTGCAGGGTAAATGTTGGTAAATTCGTGACATTGTTAAGTTCGTGATAACTGTATTAAAAGGTCTCGTACAGTAACCAGTAGTTGAATAGCTTCCAATTTCTGCAGAAACATGAACAAAAAAATGTCAGCTTCCAAAATTGCGGCACTTTAGATTGTTACGTTAGGATAAAGTTGTTCTTTGTGCAGTAGCCGTAAAACACATGAAACTGTGAAGGACGTAGAACAGTGAAATAACGAAGCTAGTCAAAAAGAGACAAATCTCAGAGCTATGTAGTAATTATGTATTGCTGAGCATGAGTGTGATCGTGGTAAACATTATAAAACATGTGCTATGGATTTTGGTAGCTTATGGCAACTGGAGTGTCATTTTCAGTTTCCTAAAGATGATGAGTAGCTCATCACATGTGTATGTTTAAAATTTTATTGTGAGTAGGGCAACAAGCACGTGCGTGTAGCATAGATTTAGTAACGTAGTTTTATGACAGTTATACAGCTCCTGACACTCCTAATGTCCTATTCCTATGGTATTACGAATTAAGTAAGGAATCATAAAATAACGTAGCTATGTTGTAATTTTTTGTGTAACAAACTTCCGAGATGCTTTAACTCAGTTGGTACAGTGTTGGTTTCGCATTCTAGAGGTACCGGGTTCCATTCCAGCGACCGACCATCTTGGCTGCTGATTTTTTTCCAGGGTTTTCCTCAGCCATACCAGAATGGTACCTTCAATCTAGGCCATGGAGAACTCTCTCCTGCCTTCTTTCCCCTACACTATAAATAATAAATAGGCTATTGCATTCACTTAGTGATTAATTTGGCTTACAGTGTCACACTTTTGGATACCACTTACGGTTTAGTACCCTACAGGCATTATTATAAATTAATACTACATCAAATCAAATAAATTTGGCTACATAGTTTTGATTAATTCTTCGGTGTGATAATTATTCACATACTCACGAAGTTACCAAGGTTTTGTCATGAAATTACCAATAATATCACAGAGTAACCAATGGTTCACAGTAACAATAAATTGATGTTTCTTATGAATATATCATATGTTACTAAAGACTTCTAGACTGTAATCAAAGCACCAATGTTCATACTTTTCAGTGTCTTATCCATAAATATTCCATAACTGTTTTAAGGACAAAAATATTGAAAAAGTTAAAATATCACGAAATTACCAAGGTTTTCCCTAATTAATATTCCTAGATCACACGTTTTTCTTGAAAAAATTGATAATATTAAAATATATTTGGGAAGTTTTAGTTTAACCTTGTTACAGTGTCTGAATAGCTCTGAATAAAGAGAAATCTGAATAAATCATTACTTTTGGATTTTCAAACCTTTGCTGAAAGCCATGTACTGTTGTTTTAACTGTAAAACCGTCCTTTGAAAAATTCTATTGCAGTTTTTATTCGTTCATCAGGACTTCAATTGGTTCCGTTCCATTCCAAAGGAAAGTCCATCTCCACATACACTTCTGAGGCTAAATCGTCAGCATGGGAAATATATGTACTAAATATTTTATCATCGATCTTATTCATTAAAAACTTTCAGAAAAATTTAAGTTGGATTGAACAATCTGTAACATTTTACTCAGAAGATCAATTTTTGACAAGATGTCATCCCATTTGACTGTGTAAACGGGAAATAGAAAGATACATTTTATTTATTGTAAAAATTAGATATTACACAGTCGTCCTCTGTGTGCAATGCACATATGTCAGAGATAACCCTGTAGCTAATATATGCACCATATATGAACTCCATGACACAACTAGGATTACGAGTTTTTGGTACTCCGGAAAATAACATAATCTTTTAATAGTTTAAGGTAAATTACTTATGAAGAAATTAGTGTTTTCTAACTTTGTTAAAATATGTCGTATAACAAAAAAATGTTTTCATAAATATTGCGTCTTGCCGTGTCACGATATTAATGAAATATCTTTAAAATACAGTCAAGCACTTAAATACTGTGTTCTAAATTCAAAATCACACAGCTTACTACTATATTTTTATGTGGTAAATACAAACAACATATGCTATTTTCAAGCACGCACGTTTATAGCTTTTAAATAGTCATTGACATGCATACTGATATTCTGTAGTTGCTAGTAACTCACCAGCAGTATAGACTGGGTTAGCTGTTGTGACTACAAGGCCCGCTTCAATTGTTCCGTGAAAAACGACCAGGAATTCGGGCATATTTGGAAGAACAATTCCTAAAACGTCACCTCGTTTGAAGCCATTTGAATGTAGAGACGCAGCGAAGTTCGCACATGCACTTCTCAGCTGAGAATAAGTGTAGCTTCTTCCAGTCTTGCCACATGTCTAAAAAATGTACATATAATGTTAAACTTACTCTGTGTTGTCAGAAATCAAAATATACATTTATTTTCTAGGTGTACATAAATATATTCATAGAATAATATCTAGTAATCTTTAAATAAGATCACCTATGAATGGACCTGTGTAGGAGCAAACGCTTGGGGTATTCAGATGCTGATATTTTAAATAACTACACATTTATACATCCCATTGTTTTATGGTGTACATTCCATGTCTTTCAACGTGTTTTCAGATTTGTGATTAGTTTGATGTAATTTATTTAGCCACATTGAAACGTTCACAAACAGAAGTTCATGAATATACGCATTCGAAATGATTATTTAGTTTAAGTATACATGCACTGTTATCTGAGCACAGGAGCGGAAAACTGTAAGCGAATCCGGCTCAGAGTGTGAACATTTCCGTGCAGGTGGAAGTTGTCTACAATTAGAGTCATAAGGAGGAAGAGGTGTTACTTTAAGGTAAATTGAATCGGTAGTTGGAAGTAGAAAATAAACGTCAAAACGGTGGAAGTTGGTTTTTAGTGCCAAAGTCTCTCAGTGAAGAGCTCCACAGTATCAGTGGCAAGAAATGCATTGTGTATTGCATAAACAATTTCTTATTTCGAACTGGCGTTGTGTATCTATTCAGTAAGTAACATTTCACGCAAGAAAACAGGACTTGTTTCATTTTTGGCATTCATTTCCTTCTTCCAACTACTGATCCAATTCTAACACGACATTAAAACAATGAAAGGCTGATGAACAAACTGGCGACTTATACATTCATATGTAAAGAAACTTTGAATACACGTTGCTTGTGCCTGCCATCTAATCGTCAAACAATTGCACAATAAAAAATAGCGCATGTTATCCCGGAGTTGAAGTGTTTTTTTACATTAACAACAGTAATCACTATTTTTCAACAGAGCAGGAAAAACCCCTCCCAAATCCCATAATTTTCACTGAACTTCACTACATTCTGAACTTCACACACAGTATTGTGTGATGTAAAAGACCCTTCAATTGTAAGACCTGCGCTACTTCGAAACAACATTTATTATTATGTATCATATTGCAAATAGCTTTAGTATAGAAGCGTAAATGAATCATTGGTAATCCAGCATTATTCCAATATATTATTTACAGATTCACAAGTTTGGTGGCTCTAAGATTAACAAGAGAGACACTGAAAGCAATCCGTTTTAACGTTGCTTAGAACGTCGTTATTATGTGCCCAACAGAGCGCACTAGTTTAGAAAACATTTTCGCACCTACACCGACAACGGCGCCTCTTACGCCAAACTATTGCGCCTTTGAAGTACCTATGTGTTGGCCAACTATATTATTCACTACATATTTCGATTTATTAATCACTATTTATCATACATACACCAGAAAGCTCCATCATACAGGAAAATGATTCATTCTGATACGTATTGCTAAACTGCACCATGAAACTAACTTTCGCTGTTTCAAAAAGGACACAGAAACACAATGTACCTCTAAAACAATGGATGTTTTCTCCCGCACTACTTCAACCAACACTTTCTTATAATAATTCCTCGTAAAGGGGGAGGTCTGCCTGATCTTTACAGTGCTTTATCAGTTTATAACGTTTGCGTTTACATATTTTGTTATTTTACACACACAGTGAGTGGCGTATTTTCGCTCAATTGGGGATTCTCTTCTTAAATTACGATATACATTTATAACTTACTCGTTTTTAATACATTTGGTACACCAACAAAGTTCATGAAATATTCTAGTTTTGTGTTCAAGACCAGTAGCGATTCGTGGTTTTTGTAAACTGTAGGATCTGTAAGTCTTTCAAATCTACTAGATTTTGATCTCTTCCCGCTAGATGATACTACATTAGTTTATTCAACTCAATGTTGCCATCTCACATTTAATTAAATTCTCTATATGTATTTATCATACTTTAACTTCCTTTTTCATGAGAAAACTTCATTATTTATTTTTATTAAATATTGCTTTTGACTGTAGGCAGTTCCTCAATCCTACGTAGAAGAATCACCACTATGTCAGTAACTTGAACTTTCTAACTTTTTTTTAACGTCTTTTAATCTGATGACTCTAAAACTTGGAGATTATTTTCATTTGGTCAACCTTCTCAGCTTCAAGAATTCACGTTAGCGCTTCAACCAGAGGAGGTAAAGAGAAAATTATTTCAGATTTAGGTTCAGTGACCTAACCTCGATTCATCCGGCCATTTTTTAATCTGGTGACTCTAAAACTGACAGGTCCTTTCCATTTAATTACCTTTCTCCATTTTAAAGCATAGCCAGTTTCGCTATACGTATTTCACTATGTGGTTATCGGGTCCACTCTAAGTTTATACGAGGACCATATCAAAAGTAATGTCTGTTGATCATTATATCGGAAAATATTAATGTAAATTTAATTCCTTTTTAGCAACGTATAGAGTGACTTCGTGCATGTTCTCACCAACTTTCGTTATTGCTGAACCATGGATGTGAAGCATAAACAAAGGACTATCATCGAGTCTTGACAGCAGAGGAATGTACTTCCGCCAACATCCGTGAAAGGCTGAAAAAAGGTTTATGGTGAGACGACAATTGACGTGAGTAGTGTCCGAAGATGGGTCAACAAGTTTAAGAGGGAAGAAAGTAGTGTGTAAGACCAGTGTCAACTGTAGTGGAAGAAAACAAAAAGAAACTGAATGACTTGATTAGGGCATATCGTCGTCTCACTGTCCCAGAAATCGAGATGTCATCGGGACTGTCATGTACTAGCAATGCTGTGCAGACGATGATCAGAGGACTGATATAACGAAAAGTGTGTGCAAGATAAGTTCCGCATTAATTAACAGCTGACCTGAAACAGATGAGACAGGAGGTATGCATGAATCTACTGGAACAATTTGAAGTTCACAATGATAGGGGGGCTACCTTTTTTGACAGTTTTTGCATCGTAGATGAGACATGGATTGATCATACGTGTACGATTAACAGAGCAAGAATCAGTCTATGGAGTGGTGCTATGCCAGCTGGGGTGAGGAGGTGCTCAAAAGACAAAATCATTTTTCCAAAGTGGGTTCGACAAGTTGGTTGAACGGTGGCGAAAGTACATCTCCGCTGAGGGAGACTTCCGAGTAGCACGAGCTTGTAGCTGATTCCTCTAATGTGTGAAACTTCATTTCTCTTTTACTGCCATACAGAAGTTATAACCTAACAGCCATTGTTTACAGTATATCCCTCGTACTATGCAATTCTGTATTTTTATTACAAAATATGTATTATACTTTAATTAATTATTCGTAACAAAATATTAATGTACTCTTCTTTTTTAAAATGTTAATGTTCCATGATTATCCTCTATTAGAAGGATGCTTTCTTTTACGAGGTGAAATATGCCTTGTCATTTACTTTTTCCTTCCTTACACAATAGAAATTCTTGTGTACACAGTCCATCTTATATAACAGTTTCCTCCATTCATTACGTCATAATACTAATTGAAGCTCAGTTTCTTTCATTTCATGAAGAACAAACACTCCCACACCGTTTCTAATCATTTTTTCACGCCCTTGTTATTCGTGTATTCTTAGCTCAGTTACTAACCGAAGATTATCAGCATTCGAGTGGTAGCATTCATACGCAAGGGACTACCTCAACAGTATTGATCAAAGGCCGAGTTAATGGACGCTACAAGGAAATTTCGTAAGGATGGTGAAGAGATAGCTGCCTGTGTTTCTATAATAGCAATAATAATAATGGTCATTCGAATTTCTTCATTTTGAATTTAAGTACCGATCACAATTAATTATTTCTATTGGAAATTTTCCACGTGGGGGGGGGGGATAAACGTTGAGAAAACATAAACGGGAAAAGGTTGTCTTTCAGTTTATTCATTTTCCCCTAAATTTCTAACTCTAACTTACTAACTCTATGGCTTATGGAACTCGCAAGTTCATCGCCGCGTATTTTAAAAGTTCAGAAAGGTAATGGCCTCTTAAAAGCAACTGTATTCAATAACAATAGACGAAAAATTATCCAGAAGTCATTTTTTTTTTCATTGGGGTGGCGATACCGATAAAATGGCAATGTTTTCTTTTATCTACAACTTGTTTAAAATATAATTCTATTACAAGCGTTACGAATTCAAATTTTTTTATTTATTATTTAATTGACGTAAAGCAGAAGTTATCAGGGATAGAAAATTCTTCTGTTTCGTGATTGTTAACGAAGATGTCAAAAAACGAGGTCACTGCCGCCAAAAGGGCATTTCCAGTGACGTAGGTAAGAAGGGGATCTGGGGGATATATCCAACCCCATCTCTTGACTCTACCTTTATGAGTTTGGAAGGAGAGTATTTCCAGAAGAAAATAATTAAGTTATTTTTGGAAACATATAGTTAGTTAAATTTATCAAATTTATTGTGTGTTAACAGTACTATAGCTTACATCCGTCCCGATATAATTGTAAAATTATACATCAATATACAAGGATTGTATTCTACATTCTGCGAAACTAAGAAAGTTTCGAAATTTCTGTAACGAAATAATTTTTTACATTCTTTTCTTTAGTTCACAATGGTTTGTGATGTCCTCAAATCTTGCAATGTTAGTTTACCTCATTTCCCCACGTCATACAATGATTAAATTTTGCACAGTGACGTAATTCGGGTGACAATACAATATTCCGTTGTAATTTTCATATTTTCCTATATTTGAAAAGCATATTTTAATATATTTTTTTAATATTGACTTCTTTATCCTAAAATAAATACTAGCCTGCAACGATTTTGGGTTAGACTGATTGCAGAACATTTAATATTCTGGGATTTGGGTCACAGCTTGAGAAAAAGTGTCCGTACAGTGAAGTAACTCGAAATAATAATAAACTTTTTAAAGAGACACTTTTCTTATCCTACTAAAAAGTAAAAAAATAATTTTGTTTATGCATGACTAAAAATAAAAACTTGCCAATTCAAGTATTTATAAATTGTCTGTATATGAGAGCGCACCCCATGCTTTTCTATTTAGTCATGCATGAACAAAATTAGTTTTTACTTTTTAGTACGACTTGTTTTAAAAAAAAAGTATGTCTTTAGAAAGTTCTATTACAATTTTTTATCTTCTTTTCATGTAAATATTCACCTCCCGAAGTGTGTTCCTTTATTTCAGAGACACACTGTATATTTCTTAAAGGCGTTCTTCGTTTTTCCATCACCCATAAATAGGCTTACATCTCTTCCTGTGAGATGTTTCCATTGCAACTAGGTTGCATTCTAAAGTGTATGTACATATTTACTAATGATACTATAATTATCGTTTACCAGTATTCATTACTATGAGTGGCTTGGAAGACACGCAGTCTCCCTAAAAAATTAATATATTTTTTTATCTTTAGGAGAAAAGAATGATAAATCGAATTCTATGTTGTTTTTTTTTTGTGTGTTTTTTAAGGAAAGTAGTAGTTCGGGTGTCGGAGTGGAAAAAACATTGAAGATGGGGAATTACGAGGCGGGGGAGGGGGGCAAGTGAAAGTCCCGAGACGAAAAATAATAATCCCAGTCCTACCATCCCTCGAATAGTTAGTTATTCACATGAAGTCATTCTATTTCTCATGTCTTTTTTTTTTCTTTTGCTAGCCACACACGAAATCCCGATTTTTGGTTCGCCTAGTGTACGTAAGATATTCTCACACCACTAAAAACTTTCGAGTTAATTTGAACACTTTGAAATAAGCTTAATTTTGCATTTACATATTTCCTCAACGAATATTTAGACTTGTTTCTTAAAACCTTTCAGCTTTTAAGGCTATTTTTTAAGACTAATGTTTACCAACAACTTATGTCGTTTCAACTTTTTTATAACACTTGTTCACTAACTTAGATATATCTCGTATATGACACAATACAAGAACTGAATTCCTTAGTCATACCAGGCAAATGCTGGGATGATACCTACTGAGCAGACCCTGGCTGACTACCTTCCACTCCTCTTCCCCACCCATCCCGACCTGAGCTTGAAATGCCTAAAGATTATAATATAAATTCAAATTCAAACGAAAACTGAATTTAAAACGGTTATTCTTACCACTGCAGTTTTGTTGGGCCATTTTTCTACATCTTGCCACACATATTCCGTAAGAGTAGTTTTCGGGATTTCTACAGCCGAGAGACGAGATTTTATAATGCCTTTACCACCGGAGTACAGACGCCGCTGTTGGACCACAGAAACGGAAGACTGTTTTAAACATTCACCACTGCACAAAAACTCATTTTTCGATACACAACAAAACAAAATTTTGTCCAATTCCAAAGATTTCCTTAATAATCGTCCAGCGCTGCTTCGAAACATGTTTCCACTGACGAGCATTTTTGACGAATACTGACAAATCAAGATTGCTCCTTTAGATGTTGTATTCTCGATTATAAATGCAAGAGATCTTTGACCTTCAAGTACAGAGAGTACTTTGAACCTACTCGTTCCACTGTATTTTCTTTGCTTGTTTAAATCATTTTACAAGAATCGAAAAGCATTAGAAAAGAAAAAGGTGGTAAATCTCTTAAGAAAAAAGATAAGCTGCATAACAGCAAAGAAAATTGGCGAATCATTCGCTGAGTCATTTTGTTGACTCTTCCGTCATGCAACCTTTGCTTTTTTTTATCCCACGTTGAGATTCCATTTGCGACATTAAAATGAATTGTAATGATGATTATGATATCAGGTCCTATTACGTAACAATTAAAATGTATTAACTGAAAATAAAATATATCTTATCTTTTGGACAATAATTGTTCTTATAAACTACAGGGCAAAGTATTATACTATTCGATGTTGTTGTTGTTTTTACTTAATTGTAGTATAATATGTGGTTATCACAAATCAATCTATATGTAGAACCCAGAAGCCGGCCGTATTGACTGTTTTCTCTAGGGTAAACACTTTATTATTATTATTATTATTATTATTATTATTATTATTATTATTATTATTATTATTATATTATTATTATTATTATTATTATTATTATTATTATTTTATATGGGCCAGTCTAGGAACTTTGAACTTCGGTCCGTCACGATTCGCCTTTACCTGTTAAGTGTTAAAATCCTGCCGAGTCTCGAACCCGGGAGCTTCGAGTCGATGGCTTACCGCCGCAGACCGCTCGTCCACCCGGCCGGCTGGTTTTTTTTCTAGGAGTTTCCCTCAGTTACACCAGACTAATTCCAGGATGGTACCTTCAAGCTAGGTAATGACCGATTACCTTGCAACATTCATCCCCAGCCTTGGGCCAAAGATCTCTACAGGATATAAATAAAAACAAAAATTCAATGACTAACTGACAATTCTTGGTCAATTGTAAACGACTTAGGGAAAGTATGTTTTTACTCACGAATAAACATTGGGTCGGAAGGACTCTCAAAATCATAAACTCATCAAAACGTTTACCCAGATTTATTGAATTTTATTTAAGGCCTTTAGGCATCTTAGGCCAGGATAGGGAAGCGGGAAGGATTCTCGGCCCACGACCTCCTAAATGCTATGGCAACGCTCTACCATTGAGCTACGGCGGCTCGGTACCCAGATTCATGGCATAGATACTGGCTACTTGGGATTGGCACTGCACTAGGAAGCTATGATGGTTTGAGTAACGCCACCTACCATACTGACCGAGGATGAATACTAGTATGGTACTTGGCCTGTCCTGTGTCCGGGTTCGGGACACTTGCACGGAGTGGCAGTTGCGCAGCAATCATGCCCCAGACACAACGACCTTGAATGAAAAACAATTTGGCTTGTGACACTTGCACGGATCATTTAGCGCTAGCCCTCTTGATTGCGAGCTATCATGACTTTCTTCTTTCGCAACTTTGAACATAAGACATTTCTTCAGACATCCATCCGTTCTCTTCAAGTTTGGTTCATTTTAATTTCTGAACATAGAAAATAAGCAATTGCCTTAAGAAATTTCTTCGGATATCCGTTCTATTCAAGTTTACTGTAGGCATCATTTATATTCTTATCAGTCCTAATTACAGATTTCTTTCTTCTCTTGCCGTCCAGATTAAGAGTTGTCCTATCGTAAGTGTGGCCATAGTATTCAACGTCTTCATGGAGTGTCGCATGAGCCCTTGGAAAGAAACTGTTCAACCTCCTGTTCCAACCTTCCGAGACGTTGTTGGTTCGGTGGCGTCTACCAGAACAGTTTCACATATGTCTTGGAATAATTTTGTTTTCAAGCCACTGGTAAAACGAAATAATCGTAGAAACGTTGTAGATTTTCATTCTCGGGTGTGTCTTCTTGGATGCATATCCAGCTATCCTCAATCATATGGAGTAGTACATGTGCTAGTGCATCACACATTCGAACGTGAAGGCGATGTTCTGTGGTTTGCTTGTACTCAGTCACTAGGCTGAGCTCCTGAACCTTTCTCCAAATGCACTGGTTGAGTGGTAGTTGCAACCGGATATTGTTGTTGCCGGGAACAAAGAGTTGATTGATTGAATGGCTGTAATTTCAAAATCCATCACTACAGACTCGGGATTCCAGCCAGGCACATGGCTCTTGACAGCTGTAAATAATCTATCGTAGGTCTGATGCTCCTTGTTTGGCAGAAGGGCGTAAACGACAGGGATGACAGTGGTTTCTTCCAAAGAACATTCTGGATCAGCATGGATGCAGAAGAGTTCTCCGAACTGCTTACTGGAGTTTTGAATGTCCCATCAACAAAAAAGACGACGATGATGCTTCTCTTCCTTTGGTGCTGTTTCTGTTTGTACTTGTTCTAACTCATAAGTAGGTCTACTGAAACAACGCTGTAACATGATACTATTCTCAATACAAATTATATTTTAATTCTTGTTCTACCATTCGAAAAAATCGAACCTTGTTCTACCATTTATTTTCTAATGATTCGTGTACATCTCGTCCTCACTTTTCTATACGTTCATCCATATAAAATAGCCATTTTTATAAAACAGGCGGCATTTAACGCGATACGCCTCTACCTCTAGCTTCCGTGCAAGTAAGTGTCACTGTCGAAAATTAAGCAACTGTTACTAAATTCACCTCCGGGCAAGTGTCACAAACTCGGTTTGTCCACAGGAGCGTTCGCCGCGTATGAAGCCCATATAAAGAAAATATTTGAAATATCATGCGCACTTCTGTCTGTTCGAAACACAAGCCGCCAATACTTCCGATTGCACGTCACCTGATGACATAATGTAGTGCAGATTTCAATCCTAATTTACGCATATAATGCATATCTCTTTACTCCCGAAATCCAAATTTATGCAAGTGTTGTATCTTATCATTATGCATGGTGAAGTGGCATTAAAAAAAACTCTCTCGAAATGTTAGAATCAGTGAAGATATCTGAAATCAAACACTTAGCCAAGATTTAATTTTCAAAAAGGCTTCTTTTACGTTGATACAATATCTGACTTTATGACTGAAGTGCCACTGGCGAATCTATTTCCCCTTAGACAAAATAAATGTAATAAAATGAATATAAATCCCCCAGTTGTGTATATGTTGACGCAAGCATTTGCAGAGAAACGCGTGAAGGTCTGAGAAGCACTCCGAAAGTAGTGCTGGCTATTTGATATATTTGCAGATGAAACCAGATGCGGATTCTTTTAGTTTGTATGTATTTATGGCTCTTAGGCAACTCTGGCTCCAGCCGACAGAGGAGGATCTAGTAGATCCCAGTAACTATCCTCTCAATGTTTGTTAAACTAATCACGGACAGCAAGATCAAGATGAGGCGGGAAACCATTGTGCATAAAGATAAGATCATGGACATTAATTATCCCAGGTGGACTCAATGAGCTATTTTCTAGTATTGCAAGGTCCATTCAGCGTTTATTCTGTCCTTTAGAAGATACGGACCCATAACCTGGTTATCATGCCACACTATACGGTACTGTGACCATAGGTCGATTTTGTTCTTTGTCAACTGTGACTCTTGGATCCTCTCGTGATCGTTAGTAGCAATTCTGTCAATTTACCTCCACATTATATGAAACACTACTTCATCTGAGCCAATTATGTTCTTATACAGCTACAGCAGATTTTCTGTATCAACTCAGAATGATTTCCTGATATTCTATCCGACGGTGTAGTGGGTTAGTCCATTTCCACGAGCTCTCTGGCGTATGGCTTGTTTGTTTGGACTTCGTGTGAATATCTCCTGAATCAATATCAAATTTACCTCTGAACTGGATGTGGAGTCACGAACTCTGAACTGGGAGTATCTACGAGAAATTTCGTTGTCATCAGCTGGCAATGGCAATTCCTGATAGTCCTTGGGTTCATTGTAACACGATATTTGTGCACGCTCCACCACCATGTCTATTTCTATACAATTGAATACCGCATTCCGTACCGAGAGACCAGCTGAGCTAGCTCACGCAGTGTCAGGCGTTGCGTAATTTTGTGCTATGAGTTATCTTCCACCACTTCAAGATAAATATGACGATGTGGTTACTATTTCTAACGCTATAAGGATGAAAATACAAAAAAAAGATTCAGAAGGTCTTGCGAAATTGCGAGAACGATCGCACAACTGCGTAAGTCTCCATGAAGAATATGTTGAATGAAAACCATAAATTCTCATATCTTTTGTTTTTCTATACATAACAAGGCTAAAGAGTTACCAGCACCCTCTCGTACATTATGCTTCATCAATACACGAAATTTTATTTGAACCCTTCACTTGGCCAGTAGAATATCGTAGATTATTTTCCTTCCAAACATAAACATTGACATGAGAAAATTCATGTGATAACTACCAAATACTTTGTGCACCGTTAAACCTGTAGGTAAAAAAGAAAAAATTACGTGTTGACGTAGGGGAAAAAATCTCTCTATATGCTATCCAATATACGCGCTGGGATAACTACCAAACACGTTTTCGGTTTTCTGCACCCAACTTAAAATTACTTTGTCCTCACATCAAACAGTGGGCCTATTGGGGAGTAAATAAATCAATACATTTTCTGTGTAATAATTTATTTGTAGTATTGTAGATGTTTCAAACAGTGTAGATGTAGTTTGTCGCCGGTCATGAGAATTACAAGGAATGAGCAAAGGCTTTACATGTAAATATGCATTCTACAGTCATTCTCGAGCAATGAATTGCTGATATTAATATGTAATCGTCCTATGTTAGGCATTGTCCCGCGTGAGCGAGCAGTTGCGAGAGAAACGAAAGAAACAAACTGTGTTTTTCAATTGCACTGTCCTACGTAAGCGACTAGCGACCGACGCGAAGAGAACATTTTTTCTTGTTGTTTTAATCGTTCTAGTCGCTGGCAGATTACTAGAAGAAAAAAAAAGACTCAATTCCTTATAACTACATGCCGCTTCGCCCGAATCGCTCGCCTTGCCCACGTAGGACACAAATGCAGCTTCGTCCGGTTCGCTACATATTTCAGTTAGATCACATCTGATCGGCCACGCAGGACAATGGCTTAGAAGTATACATGAAAATAAATATGTCGAAGTCTGCTGATTGGGTTGTTATTGACTTTATTCAACCCATCATATTGTTCATGACGACTGCTTAAGTTTCGTTGATAAATTTAGATTACATCCTCACAGAGTTGAAATGTTTGAAACCAAATGTCTTAAACACCCGTTTTAAACGTGTTTTAAACAGAGGCGACTGTTTTAAACAGAAGTGATATTGAACATTTGTTTTAAACGATTTTTTTTTTTTAAGCTGTGTTTAAAACATGCCAATTTTATTTTTCTTCTTTGAAAGTATCATATTATTTTTAAGAGTACGAAAGGGTATGTTTTTACCAGTAAAACGTATGGTGAACTTTGGTAAACTTTTATTTTTATATGCGCCGGTCAAGTAACTTTGAACTTCGGCCCGTCACAATTCGCCCTTTAGCCATTAAAATCCACACCCATGCCCATACCGGGACTCTAACCAGGGACCGTCGAATCGTTGGCCTACCGCCGTAGACCGCACGGCTTCCCGGCCGGCCATAAAACGTATGCAATTTGTCCCGAGTGAAAGCTAGTTTACAAAATAAACAGTATTATGACGGCGCAAGCCTACAGATGGAGATATAAAATGAGTTGTTTGTGGCTTATGTCAGGAGAAACAAGGGTAGAAATTTCAACTTTGACATTTGAGTTTGAAAGAAGTTGCAAATTTTCAAATTGTGGGGTGAATAATGCTCGTGCGCGCTTTGGTCAATATTATATTACCACCAAAGTGCCCAAGAAAGATACGAATATGTAAAGTAGATCCTGAAATGTCCTTGTAAGATACCTTATTATATATATATATATATATATATATATATATATATATATAAAGTCTCGAGTGATCATAGGATGGTGAGATGTAAACTGAAACTAAATACTAGACTTGAGAGAAAAAAGCTTATCACAGGAAAACCGCCACTTTTAATATGGAAAATCTAGGGAAAAACAGAGAGACATTCGAGATAGAACTAAGCAACAGATTTAGCGCCTTGGAAGAGTTAGATGATGAAAAGACATCAATAGCAGAAATAAAATACTGACCGAGATAATAAGAGAGACAGCCAAGGAAATAGCAGGACAAAGCCTACATTCATTTCCTATACCTTCAATTGGTCGCTTTTGAGCACGCAACTCCCTGTAAAGCGGGCATAGCTCTTTCAAGTGAGTTGAGTTGATAGTTTGAAAGTCCGCTCTGGATTGATCACAAAGTAAGTACAATTATCATACAAAAAACAATTTATTTCGGGAATTTCATTAATATACAGCAAACAAAATACAAAGTTAAATTAAATTACATTTTCTTCAGCTCATGGCGTAATACTTTCCCGGAAGCTGATTTAGGTATGGACTCTACAAATTGTACTCCACCTTCCAGTCGTTTAAAGTGAGCTACACGTGGTGATACGTAATCAATAATGTCTTTCTCTGTGAGTTCACTGTTTTCTACACGTTTAACAAACGCTTTTGGTACTTCTCCTGTTCGCTGATTAGGGATTCCAATGACAGCCACATCATCAACTCCTTTGATTTCACGGATAAGGACTTCTAATTCTGCTGGAGATACCTGTAGACAGAAAAATATGCAGTTGAAACTACGATTCTACCTCGAAATACAAAGCAAGATGAAAATCTGAGTTGTTACTTTCACTAAACTATTAGTTGCAGGTTGCTTTTATACTATTGCAGAGTATATCATGTCATACGAATTTTGATAATATTGGAAGTCTTATAGTCAGCTAGTAACACAGTTTATCAACAATGAACATATTTTTGCAGGCAGAGTGAGACTTCAAATCAGTGTGCGAATTAGTTGGGGGGGGGGGGATTTCCCTTCCTGGCAAAGAAGTTTCCCGCCCTGACAAATTCATTTTTCGTCCCTGCCAGGGATGAATTTCTCTCCCCTAGAAAATGCTTCGATCAAGATGAGATAGAAAATCGGAACATTATTATTTGGCAGAAGTTATACTCAGGTTGGTGTTACTGGTCTCCCACGAGGCGCCTCCCCACTCCCCAGGTGGCGGATAGGGGAATGCCGACCAGATATGGTGGGTACCGGAAATATTCCGATGCGAACCTAAATCAGTACTGCTGCCTTGCAGTTAGTAGAGGGATCTACAAAAGCTAGGGGAAGATAACCCCGAACAAAAATATCATGGTGAGGGGAAGCAGCATCACCATTTCCACTCTGAGGCTAAAGATGAATGACATCGGCAAGGCTCAGAGGACATCTTGAATGTCTACTTTTACTGCGAGGTCGTAGAGCTGACAACTCTACACCGCTAAAACATGTCAAGAAATAGTAACATGGATTCTCCTGGGGTAAAATATTCCGGAGGTAAACTAGTTCCTCATTCGGATCTCCGGGCTGGGACTGCTTCAGGAGGCTCCAAGAACAGGATTAAGAAAGACCTTAGAATAGGAACGTGGAACGTACGAACATGATACCAAACGGGCGCTGTTCAGGTGGCGGTATGCGAGACCGAGAAGTACGTGCTAGGCATATTAGCGATTCAAGAAGTTCGGTGGGAGGGTCAGGGCAAGTACACTTCTACTGCAGGAGAACACAGTCTCACGATTTTGGAACAGTATTCCTCATTAAGAATCCTTCAGGTGGTTCAGAATATAGAGTTCGTAAACGAAAGACTATCGTACGTTACGATACGTACTCGATGGGGCAACATGGTTTTATTTAACGTCTATACTCCGACCGAGGTGGCTACTGATAACGACAAAGATATATTCTAAAATGAGCTAGAAAGGTTGTTTGACTGATTACCGAAGTATAATTCGAAAATTGTGTTGGGTGATTTCAATGCAAAGGTAGGGAGGGAAGAAAAATATAGACCTACTATAGGCAAATACAGCCTTCACGAAAAGACCAACAACAATGGAAAAAGACTGATAACTTTCGCGATTTCGAAAAACCTACTGGTAAAGAGCACGTACTTTGAGCACAAAGACATACACAAATACACATGGGTATCTCCAGATGGCAAAACTCTCAACCAGATCGATCACGTATTAGTAGACAGACGAAGACACACCAACCTAATGGATGTATGGTCGTACAGAGGAGCGGAAGGTGACACCGACCATCAATTAGTGATCACAAAAGTAAGGAAAAAGTTATGCATCGTGAACAGAGAAAGCAAGGGGTCAAAACAACTGAAATTCGAAGTTAAACGATTAAATAATCCGAGCATAAAAGCAGATTATCAACTCGAACTCTCAAATAGGTTCGAAATCCTAGCCGACTCGAGTAATAATAATGATGATATTAATAATGAAATTGATGTAAGTAAGATGTGGGAGGCAATTCGTGAAACAATTA
Organism: Lepisma saccharinum; assembly: GCA_022664845.1. Taxonomy (NCBI): domain Eukaryota; kingdom Metazoa; phylum Arthropoda; class Insecta; order Zygentoma; family Lepismatidae; genus Lepisma; species Lepisma saccharinum. The sequence continues at coordinate 46,506 of JAGDQP010009510.1, forward strand.
AGAGCGCAGCGAAGGAACGTGTAGGTGAGAAGAAACAACAGAAAAACAAACCTTGGTTTGATGAAGAATGCCTTAAGCTTCATGAAATACGAAAACAAGCCAGGCAATGATGGCTAAGTAATAAAAGTGAACCAAATACCAATCACTACAGTAACGCGAAACGAAACGCCACACTCGGGTTCAGAAACAAAAAGCGAGAATTTCTGACGCAGAAGATTCAGGAGATAGAGGAAAGCGGCAAGACAAATAACATACGAGATCTATACAAAGGGGTAAACTCGTTAAGAAAAGGTTACCAACCGAGGTTAGGAATGATTAGAAATGAACGTGGAGATCTTCAGGCGGATCCGATTAAAATTGTCGATGTGTGGAAAAGTTATTTCGACAATCTTCTTAATGTACCCAACGGGGAATAAACAGAGGAATTTGAATTCTATACCGTAGAACCGTGGATTCTCGAACCTAGCGAGATCGAGATCGAAATGTCGGTAAAGAAACTGAAATATTTCAAATCACCAGTAGTAGACAATATTCCAGCCGAATTAATTAAAGCAGGAGGAACGGGACTATTCAAGGAACTACATAAATTGATAAGTGCTATATGGAGAAAGGATGAGCTCCCAAAGAAATCGAAAACCTCAATATTAGTTCCGATTTACAAAATGGGCGATAAGTCGGACTACAATAATTACCGCGGAATCTCGTTACTTCCAACCTGTTACAAGGTATTAAGTAATATTCTGTTAACACGCCTAAGTGTATAAGTAGATTAAATAATTAAAGATCATCAATGTGGATTTAGAAGAAATTGATCCACGTTGGATCAGATTTTGGAGAACAAATGGCAATACAGTGGGACGGTTCATCAGTTATTCATTGATTTTAAGAAAGCATATGATTCTATCACAAGGGAAAAGTTATACAGTATCCTGATACGATTTGGAATTCCGAAAAAAATAGTTCAACTAGTAAAGATGTGTCTCAACGACCTGATAAGCAGAGTACGGATAGGTAATAATATGGCAGATAGTTTCAAGATTCGCAACGGGGACAAAAAGGGACTATCACTGAATGGTTTGAATCAACTGTTTGTATACGCGGATGATGTAGATTTAATATGGGACGATATAGAAGTACTACAAAGCAACACCGATGCCTTAGTAGAAGCGTGCGATGAGATTGGTCTACAGGTAAACGTAAATAAAACAAAATACACGATAACAAGCCGAAATACAGGGAATGAAGGAAATAAAAACATAAGAATTAGGGATGAGGTCATGGAGAAAGTAAGCAAATTTAAATACTTGGGAACATACGTAACAAGCAAAAATGAGGTCACGGAAGAAATAAAAAGTCGCCTAGTGTCGGGCAACGAATGTTTCTATTTAGTCCAAAAACTTCTAACATCGCGATTAATATCAAGGAAATTGAAATTGAAAAAATATACAGAACGGCTATTCTGCCGGTAATACTTTACGGTTGCGAAAGTTGGAGTACGACCCTAGCAGATGAACATAAATTACGTGTGTTTGAAAATAAGGTTTTGAAAAATATATACGGGCAGAAACGGGACGAGATGACTGTAGAATGGAGGAGACTGCATAATGAAGAACTCCACGGACTGTACGATTCACCAGATGTTGTAAAAATAATGAAATCGCGACGTCTAAGGTGGGCAGGTCATGTAGCTCGGATGGGGAAAAACGAACTATCCTGGTTGGAAGGCCCAATGGAAAGAGGCCATTGGGAAGACCGAGACGTCGTTGGGAGGACAATATTAGAAGAGATCTTCGAGAAGTAGGTGTTCGTGATGAAAACTGGCTTGATACTGCCCAGGATAGAATCCAATGGCGAACATTTGTTATTGCGGCGATGAACTTGCGAGTTCCATAAGCCATAGAGTTAGTTTTTTATAGCTATTTTCATGCAAGTGACAAGGGTATATTATGAACTTTTACTAGCAGCTAAGAAACCTATTTAGAAGCCATTTCTTTTGTGATGTTTATGAAGTAGCTCAATGTGAATGATTTGTTTTAGAACCCCCCCATTGGAAAATGAGATTGCATTCTTTCCTCCTTTCTTTCTTTCCGTCTCTCTTTCTCTCTCCACACACACACACACACACACACACACACACACGCGCACACACACACACACACACATATATATATATATATATATATATATATATTTTTTTATAGGGTGCCTGTAGAAATTCGTTCTTATGTTTTATCCTTCCTCGGCTAAAATGTTTAATTAGCACACTGGTGCAAATAGCAGCTTTTTCATGTAGTATTCGTCTTGTAGCTTATTTTTTGTATTTTGCTAGGTATACCTGTACTATACTATACCTGTTACCTCATGTTTAAAAAGTTTTAAAGAACGCTAGTATCTCTGACGCTAATGTTTTTACATCTATATTTGGAGAACTGCGGACAAACTACTAGCAATTTTGAATTTAAGACAAAATAAAGCTCACTTTAAACTTTTTCTCATGCGTCCTAACTGTTATATAACTATTCTGCACGTGAGGAATGATAAATTTTACAGGCTTATTAAACGAGTTATGTAATAAAACAAGTTGTGTCGGTTTGATCAGGCCGGTATTTAGGGTTCAAGGCACCCTGGGCACAGTAAATTTTGGCGCCCCCTCCCATTATAAGTAAAATACTACGGACTTTTCAATGACAACTCAAATAACTTCATAGTCCTAGTAAGTTTAGTTGCTTTGTTGACAATCGCTATCCCTCGGGACTCGCTTCTTTCACCTTGATTATTTATACGGGTTTGAATTTGTCTCGCCGATACCTTTCCAGCCAACACTTCAACCACATTGCTAGGCCTAGTAGTTGCTGTGTTGAAGATTGCCCCCGTATCTCAGGACCCGCCCCTGTGATCTTGATTATCTACAGTATACGGGTTTGAACTCGTCTCGCCGAGACTTTTCCAACGACACCTCAGCCACCTTCTTTGCTCTTGTACTTCCGGTCAACAGTCAGACGGGTGGACAGAGAGGTTGTAAAAGGCTTCAACAGTCACTTGCTGCTTAAGCCTAAACACGGACCACACAGCAATAACATGCGTAAGGAAAATTGAGTTAGAACAAAATTTGGTCCATATTGGTTTTGACCGTGGTTATAGCTTTTCACAATACGCAGAACTTCGGTCAGCTCTGTTTTCACGCGGCACTTATTTGACGTACACTATTCTATTTAGCACTGTTTTCACGCGTCCGTTCTTTTGACTGTAACGCTTTTATGGTACACACTGTTATCCCCAACGGTATTTTGTCATCTGCTATTTTCTGTCCGGCGCTGTTTTGTCGTGCTATATTCTGGCAACGGTATTCTCTGATATTACTCACCTCAACCAGTGTTAAACTTGTATAATATCTGGTAGTGCTTGTACGGTAATTGGGACCTGCGCAAATTTACAAATCTGATTCAATAATTATGCACTCTGAAATTAAAAACGTACAAACCTGATTCCCCTTTACTTTAATAAGCTCTTTTTTTCTTCCAACAATATAGAAAAATTCATCCTCATCGTAATATCCTATGTCTCCTGTATGCAAGAATCCTTCATCATCCATAATTTCGTTTGTAGCTTTTTTGTTGTTTTTGTAACCTTTCATTATCTGCAAGAAGGAATCGGATGTTTATATTAATAAATACCGAAGTATTATTTTGGTTTATAATTTACAAATCATTTAGCATATTCTAAACATGTCGATAAAATGTCAATAAGCTATCTATTTGTTTACCAATCAGAGTCGCTATTGATGATAGCAGTCGAGATGTCCGAAAGCTCTTCATGAAACTTTGCTTCAAATTAAGGATATTGCACATCAAAACAATGTCTCTTGTATAGATCTTTACATTTGGAACTGAAATCAGTTCGCTTTACAATGTGGTTTTTCATGGTTGGTTGCTTTAGAAAGAGGAGCAACTGACCAAAAAAATTGTTATAAATAAATAATTGAATGTTCCAGAAATTGTATCTGTTACAAAGTTATTGTTACATATTTTTGGAGCTACCAATCAGAATACTTCCACAAGGTTTGAAATATAATACTGAACATTTCCATACGGAAATATGTGCATTTTTTAAAAGAGGTAATAGGCTACATGGATGTAAATACGGTAGACGGATCTACTTCTAGCGACACGAAATTGAAGCCAGCACAAGCCATGAGTACCTGGCAGGTGTAATTGATTAAAAAAACAACTGAACATCACGTTCCGTACAATACCATATTTAAAATATTCCAATCTTCCTCCTCTCTTCCTTACCTAAACCATTATCCATTCTTTGCTTCCACACGCCCAATCATAGGCCAACCAATAAGACGCAACTTAATCCCAATCATCCAGGCAATATTAATCGAAAACCGGCGTCAAGTTGACCCAGCTTAATTGTATTGGGTCAGTCAATCCGCCTATCGTATTTACATTTTACATCCATGGTATTGGGTCAGTCAATCCGTCTACCGTATTTACATCCATGATATTCAATTGATCTAAAAATACCAATTTAAAACAAAAGTATACCCACTATATTTAATTACATTCCATTCCATTTACGTGGAATTACGTCATTAAACATATTTGTCATTTCATACCAATGGTAGGGGAGATTGTTCTACTTTGAGCATAGTGTACCTCAGTGTTTAATTTGTTATAAATTACGAAGGAGGGATCAAAACTAGGAGTTGCTGTCTTGCTGGTAAGTTTCAAAATACGACCTACTTGGGCAGAAATGCGAAGATTTTATCACTGGTTGGGGTGATATTTGACATAAACAACCGGGGTTGTATGTAATCCTCACGCACCAGGGATAATCCGCGGCACCCCCCACGACAAATCGAACACTGGTGTACCTTGGAACAGTCTTATGTTTCTGACTTCCAATGCTATCGCCGTACGGAACAAAAAAATGTCACACGGTGTCAGGTCAGGACTATCGGGTGGATGGGTAAGACGTTTAACAGGGCTGTCCTCAGTGAATTCAATTGTGCGGTTCGCTGAATGTGCAGAGGCATTGTCGTGGTGAAGCATGATTCCCCGCAAGCCAGTTCTGAGTCGTCTCTCCTGGATTTTCTGGAACACTTCTGGAAGACAAACACCTGTGTACCATCTCGCTGTAACAGTTCGTTGATTTTCCAAAGGAATCGTGGCCACATGTCCACTTCGTGAGAAAAATGTTGCCACCATTTTCTTGCTAACACTTCTTGACCTCTTGACTTTCATGGGTGATGCTTCGCCAGGAAACAACCATACAGACGATTGGCGTTCTGTCTCGGGATCAAATTGGTATATCCACGTTTCGTCACTACTAACTATGTCTGAAAGCCTCCTAGGGTCAACATTGTTAAATTTATGGAGGATATCTTGGCACCATTCCACACGGGTCTACTGGGTATCTGTCAAGTTGTGAGGCATCCAACGTGACGAAACCTTCCGCACACGCAGTTGTTTGTGAAGAATGTTTGAAACACTCGGCGAACTAATCCCAAGGGCACACTCAATGTCATTGTAGGTCACTCGTGCATCTTCCCTGATCATCTTGTTCACAGCAGCGTTTTCTTGCGTAACAACTGTGGACGGCCTCCCACTGCGCCCCTCATCATGGAGCAAGGGCTGGCCCTGTTTAAATTCTGCAAACCAGAGAGATACTGTAGCACGTGATGACGCACTGTCCCCGGATGCACGAGACAAGCGTTCAAGGGACTGCAATTCATTTATTACTACTATTTTGGTCGTACAAAATAATTGCTCGAAATCTCTCCTTTCCAACTCCATGGCTGAAGCTCAACTGATGACAAATGAAGCCACTTGGGAACCCTGCTCTTCCTAACAAGTGGCGTGATTATTGTGAAACTGGTTGAGTCTACTTACAACGGAGGGGTATTCCATACGACGAAAAAAATAACTTCCTATGTTCCAGTTGGCCACATCTCAAAACTTTCCTAGTGACCCTCGTATATAGCAGCTACTCCGTACACTGTGGATAGTGTCAAGCTTCGCAGGCAGCAACATCTTGGTTTTGTTGTATTCAAGTGGCTGTGTGTTGAATTAATTAAAGCAAATAAAGCATTTTCGATAGGTAAAAGTAATTGTTTTCAGTTTTTATTATTGTCTTATGGCCTAAAAATAAAAAATAAAATAAAAAATGCCACACCAATTCGATAGAGTTAACTGAATACGCATAATGATCATAATGATACAGTGCAGATGCGGGTGGTATTCTGGCACTCCAGATGAAACTCTACTGGCAATGATACAGGGGTATTAGTAAGATTATTTAATATTAAATGGTGAGTGTTACCTGTGGACCTCTGAAACATAGTTCTCCTTGTTTGTATGGTTCAGTGATTAGCTTTCCTGTCTCATTGTTTACAATTTTGGCATCTGTGAGAGGAAGTAAACGACCAACAGAACCGTACTTAAAATTTTTAGAAGCTATGTGCCCATGCGTTAATACTGTTGGCGAGGCTTCAGTTAATCCATAACCTACAAAAGAAGAAACTTAAATCATATGGCTTAAAGTACCAAATTTAATTACTTGGTTGTCAATTTACAACTTGCATTCCTGATTTAATCTTAATGGGGAACAGCAGCTGTCAAACTTCGATTTTTCAGATAAACTTGATTAATGAAATACGACAGAAATTACAAGTACTGGTACAAGCACAAGCAAAGGTAACTATATATATATATATATATATATATATATATATATATATATATATAAAATGCTTTTTATAATCGAAAATTCGTTGATTAAAAAAACGAATGACCTGCAATAGCTTGACCATTAATAAATTATGTAGCACATTAAATTACTTAATTAATAAATCGTCACTTAATATGCAAAATCGCGTATCTAAATGTGTGTGTGTGTGTATGCTTTTAAAAAACATTCCGTGACAAAATGCACCACGACTATGCTGTGGCCTGGTTGAAAAGTGTTGTTTTCATACGTATAAACTACTAGTCTTGCGTTAGATATATATATATCTTTAATTAACCATAATTATTTTAAAAAATAAGGAATTAATTATGTTCTGTAGGACTGCTTCTTAGTTTTGCTTATGTTACGCGGTTTTACTTGCAACCAAATTACAAATATGGGTTATGAAAACTAAATGAATGGTGACATCTCCCCCCCCCCCCCCCCGTAAAATTTGCGTTTCGTGAGATTCGGGATTTTCCATCTTAAGCGACGAAATGCTGTTTTGTGGCATAACGAAGAAAATCACATAATCTCATTGGTATTTTCATTTACGAGCATGAGTAACTAAAAAAAAGCTACATTTCACTATAATTTAGTGTAATTAAGCATGGATGTAAATACGGTAGACGGATTGACTGGCCCAATACAATTAAGCTTGCTCAACTTGACGCCGGTGTTCGATTTATCTTGCCTGGATGATTGCGATTAACTTGGGTCTTATTGGTTGACCAATGTCTAGGTGTGTGGAAGCAAAGAATGGAGGAAGATCTAGCTGAGGAAGATTGGAATATTTTAAATATGGTATTGTACGGAACGTGATGTTCATTTGTTTTTTTAATCAATTACACCTGCCAGATACTCATGGCTTATCCTGACTTTCATTTCGGGTCGCTAGAAGTAGATCCGTTTCCCGTATCTAAATCCATGGTAATTAAATAGACTAAATAATATATAGTCGTAGCAAGTGTGTCGATACTAACCCTGTAGCTATTGGAGAAATATAGTTCTAAAGATTTCAAAATCCAGAATATGCGACTCGCTCAGAATCGAAAGTATTAACCTCAGAATTTGACACCAGTGCCACCGGTTATCGTTGCCGTAAACTAGAGTGGATCATGTATAAATAAAAATAAAAAAAAAACAACACCTAACCTGACCCTAACATAACCAATGGTTAGTGAACTTTATAAATTATGAAAATGCGTTTAGCAACATATATAAAAAAAGAAAAAAGTTATTTTTCATAAAAATATAGATAAAACATCACCTCACCGGAAACCGAACCCAAGTCACCGGATTAGTTTTCCGACACGGTAGACACAAAGCTAAAGGGCCACCTTCCCAGCGATTGATTGTCAGTGTTCTCTATGTAGAAGTGCTTCACGACATTCCCCACACGAGACACGTTATAAGTTCTACTCTGAATGACTCCTCAGAAAATTAGCACCAAGTTAAATTACTGACGTCTATCTAAAAGCGATACTGGACTGATCGCTGTCACCAAAAATTTAATGGATATATGAAACCAATAAGCGAAGGTGTCAGTTAACCTCGATCGTCCACTTCCAGTCTAAGCCAACATGGACTAAATTTTCAATTCTGAGTTTTTAACGCTTGTTATCGCTGTTTTCTATTTATGGCTTAATTCTTTCAAATATGAATTATTTACAGCACGTACTATCAGATGCACAGTTCAATACGTACATAGCTAATAAATTAAGACGTTAATCAAAAGCCCAGCTATAATGAGCGTTAAAACCGACTCAGAACTGAGAATTAGATCCATATTGGATTAGACTGGAAGTGGACGATGGAGATTGCTCTGGTGTCTATCTTTCAACACTAGCTGATCACTACAGTATCGTTACTTAAAGCTCAATGTTAGATTATTTTGAACATACTAATTATGTGAGTATTTTGTTCTATACAGGGTGATTCTAAAATATGAAGACAAACTTTGCAGGTGAATACCTGACACTAAAACAAGACATAGGGTTTATAACTTGAAGTCCAGAGTTGATTTGTTACAGTGATGAATTAAATAGAATATTTTGCAATAATTTAAAAAATATGCATTAAAATAAAATTTAATTTTGAGGAGTTCGGAAGCAAACCTAGGCGGACAGTCTTTTAATCTATTTTTTTTAGATGTGTCCAATTTTTCCTAGAAGAATTTTTACAAGAAGTTAAAGGTTAATGTAAAGCAATGATTCCAACAAAAGATGGCAGCACTATCTCCGTATTTGTCTAATGTACTTTTATCGTTGCATGAAATTTCAATACTGCTCCTACAAAGCCTTGAGAAATCTAACTTTCAGGGAAGAAAGTTCATAACCAATTCAACAGTTTGGTCAAGTCTGATGTTTTATTTTCATTTTTCTCCATTGTTGAAATCGCTTGATTGTCGTTGTGAATATCGTTATGAACAATGAAACTCTCTCGACAATGAACAAAAAGCAAAATAAAAAATCGACATTCATTAAGGTCTTGAATTGGTAATGAACTTTCTTCCCTGAAAGTTTGAACTCTCTACGCTTGAATTTGTAGGAACAGCATTGAAATTTCGTGCAGTGATAAAAATATCGATACATTAGACATATACGGAGATAGGGCTGCCATTTTACCTTGGAGGTCGTTGCCTTACCTTAAGTGCTCGTCAGTGTCTCGCTTTACTCAATATTACAAAATATGACTCATCAATTACAGGTAAGGCATTTTAAAAAAAATAAAATACGGTGCTTTAAAAATAGTTTGCTTACCTACCTTCGTCAAAAAATATTTCTCGACCGATTTTCTTTAGATAATCCTTAATAACGGGTACTGTAGCAGGTGCACCTCCACATATTGTAAGTCTTACACTAGATAAATCCTCAGTTGTTATATCAGAGCTTGTGGTAACAAATTGTAAAAGAGGTGGCACTAACACCAATACAGTAGGCTATAACAAAAGCAAGAGAAATCTTAAAATACTTTAATCTTAAAATACTGTTTGTCATAAATGAATAAACATGTGAACATCAAGCAACAGAATTTATATCTGGGATACTAAACTTACTTATAACTTACATCGTGTGTGTCATAGCGATGGAAACTAACGAACCAAGGAGAAATCTGTGTAATCACCAATTCCATCACTAAAACTGATAAAGATCTTTTACATTTATATTAAATCCACGATATATTACTTGTTCTGATATACTATGATTTCTCAAGTTTAATAGGATTATTTATTAATTCCATTTCACTTAGTAAATTCGGTATATTTTCAATATAATATTGACAAACATTACAGTAGAAAAACATTTCAATCTATAATGGATAACCTTTAGCAATCACTTTTTAAATTAAAAAAAAATATATTTAGTTTCCTTAAGAGATAATATTTTTGTTGTCCAAATATCTCACATCGTTGGAAATTTGTTATTATTTTCTTCAATCACTGTTTTACATCTTTTCACATGAAGCTCTACCTGTACTATTGTATCAGTAAATTAAATTAAATTTCATTTGTAAAGGGAGCCTCCATCTATTCCTATGTTTGAAATGCAACATCTTTATTATTAAGTTCATAATAATAAAAATAATATATATATATAAATAAATCACAGCCATATTCAATCCACTAGTGGATGTGGCCTCTCCCCGAAGGGAGGAGTTGGTCTACTGCTCCCACGCTGACCAGACGGGTTGGGAGAGGAGAGCCGAAGCTCTCACTGTGATCGCCACTGTTTTTTATTCACAGCAGCTCCCCAATTGTCCTCACGATGCTGGGTCAACACCGAAATTTTTTTGAGCCCCCACCGGGAATCGAACCCGGGACCTCTCGCACTGAAGTCGAGCGCGCTACCGACTAGGCTACGCAGGAGCTCATATATATATATATATATTAAACTTGTTAATTCTCGAATGTTCTTTATGCTGAAAATATGAACATCACTGAAACTACTTACAATTCATTTGATCTATTTTCACATTCACTATCTAAAATCAATATCTATATCTAAAATCCTACTATCTTGATCATTTACAGCTTCATCATTTTCTCAGTATTTAGAAGTCTAAAATTTAAACCTTGAGTTTGAAATTTCAATACATCCATCTATTAAAAATAGAAAAAGTAACAGCTTCTAAGCTTGCTAAAATATCACTAAAGCTATATCCAATACTAAACATCTTTAGAAGTACTAAACATTAAAGACCATGTATAATCAGATCAAGACTCTTGAAATCTTTTCTAAATATTTTATCAAACATAGGGAAAGTACACTCCCATAAAAATGGAATACAAATTTTTCACTATTGTTTCTCAAATATCATATCTAATCATGGATCTCGATACGGGAGCCGGATCTACTTCTTGTGACCCGAAATTGAGGCCAGCACAAGCCATGATCACCTGGAAGGTGAAATTGATTAACAAAAAACAACTGAACATCATGTTCCTTATTTAAAATATTCCAATCTTTCTCCTCTCTTCCTTAGCTAGGTCTTCATCCATTCTTTGCTTTCACACACCCAGGCTTACGCCAACCAATAAGACCCAAGTAAATCCCAATTCACCAGGCAAGATTAATCGAAAATTTTCGTCAAGTTGATCCAGCTTAATTGTATTGGGCCAGTCGATCCGTCTCCCGTATCTAAATCCATGATATCTAATAAGATCCATTAATATTTGAATGATCAATCTCATGTTCCTTCCTATTTAGAAGTCAATGACTCAACAATATTCTAAAGGTTTTGATTTTTAATTGTTTAGCCACATGAAAATGGATCAAAATTTGATAATTGCCCTACTTAAGTTTTTGTTTATACTTTTAAACCTAAACCGTTTTTGCTCCTACAGTTGATTATTTTCTCGTTATGTCTTTTCAGTTCCTTAGGGGTTTAATTAACTTAATTAATTTTATTTACATTACTTACTGTTGAAACAACACCATTACAACATTAATAGATTATCTCAATATTGCAGCTAATACTACTTAAAACACTCCATCATGCTTTTCTGTCTAAGTTTTTAGTTATTTTAAACTTATAATTAAAGTGAGACCCTTTATTTTATGTAATAGCATTAGTTCAATGATTTATTTATTTTTGAGTAAGAATATCAATGCTGGTTAATATCTTCAGAAATAAACAAATACTTTTGTTGCCATTTATTACATAAAAGTCATCAATATTTCCCCGATTGTCGTTAAGCGAGTACATCCAAACTTTCATTTAAAATTCATTACTGTTTCCAGTCCAAATGTAGAACTACCGGTATTTTTGTATTTAGAGTTTCATGAAAAACTATTCTCTAAGCTTGTTTTTCTATTTTTTCATCTGCTCTGTCTTGATTCTAAATCTTTATTTTCATAATAAGCAATATCATGTACTTTGTCTAATTTATTGATTCCTTTATCTCCTCCATCGAATCACATAAAATTTATTGATTCCTTTATCTCCTCATATCGATGTCAAAAACTTAAAGCAACGACGGAAAACCGTCGTTGCTCTAGGCGCTTTCCCTAAAAAAAAATACCGTACCTAACTTACC
>JAGDQP010009511.1:869-20293 GCA_022664845.1 Lepisma saccharinum
TGTGTGTGTGTGTGTGTGTGTGTGTGTGTGTGTGTGTTTTAATAAAACGAGCGCAATCTAACAAAGAAGATAGCAGAAGGTTATTGGCGGTTAATGTCATCATTATTGTTTTAATTTGTTGAGACTCATTTATCTCACGGATGTCTATGAAATTATCAGTCAAAAAATACCTAATATTTTAAGATGTTTTACAATATTAGCTTGGATTTAACATTTAAGCTCAATTGTGTGTACTCTCTATACTACAAAGCTTAAGTTTTTTCCGGATTTATTTTAATATTCGCCACTCGATCAAATATGTGGTATATATTCTGAATTTATGATATTCGGCATCATTTTGTAACATTATAGTCACGTCATCTACATACAAGATGCCATTTAATACAATTTGTATGAAATGGAATGCCTGATAGCACTTTATTTATGGCGAGATCAAGCGTATATAAAATTGAGGAACATGGATCACCCTGTATAACTCCCTTATTGAGTTTTATTCGTGATCCGACTGTCCCGTTTATTGAAAGTGATAGTTATATATGAAAGTGATAGTTTCATATAACGATGCATAAAAATCCATTTTATAAGTTTTATAAATTCAGTAGGGAATTTCATCAATCTCAAAGTTTCAAATAAATATTGATGGTTAAACTTGTCAAATGCACAAACAAAATCTATCTTGTATATCATACAAGGAATATTTTTCCTCCTTGTGTGAAAAGTATTAGATCTCGTATATTCTTTAATTTAACATAAATCGGTAATGCTCCATTTACTCTACTTTGACTTCGTTGTACCAGATAAGGTATATCATTTTAAGTCGATTAGCAATAAGATGCATCAACATTTTTGCGTCAGTGTTTTGTAAATGAATCAATCTACATGATTTGACCAAGCCATATTTGAGTTATTTTAATGAATATTCCAATGACAAAAAATCACAATTATATACGGGATTACTGCAGAGAAAATTATATACCGGTTACAATTGTTGTATTGTTAAATCTTTGTTTTTTACAAACCAAAAGCTCCCTATACCATCTTCACCACTCATAGCTTTAACATTTTTTTGTTTAAGCACGACTTCCATTTCCTCAACGGAAAAATGGTTGTCTTAATCCTTCTCGTTCATGTTCCGGAATAGTAGGTAAAGAATCTTGTTTAAATGCTTGTAAAATATTCGGGATCACTCCGCTGTTTATCTGAAAAGTTTGTTTGTATTGATTTTGGATACCTGCATAAATTACGTCACTCTGAAATATCTGTCCGGTATCACTTAGAAAACTATTTTAGAAACACTTAGAAACAGTTTGAACATCCCTCGAGCCAGCACTGTGTGAGAATAAGAATAAAGAATACTTTCCTTCTTTCTTTTTTATGTGCATTTTTCCTTCTTTAACACTTTGACCATCTCTGTACTATTATTTTTTTTAATTCTCAATTAGTGTTTTTATTTTTTATTTCGCCTTACAAAGACGCATATAAAGAGAAATCTATGCAGTAGTTGAAAACATTTCGCATTTAACGCCTTATTAAAGAAATTAAACGTTCGTTGAAATACAGTTTAAAATTTAATGTTTTCAACATGCAAATGAGAACATGAGAAACGTGGTTAATTTTATTCTACTCGCTTTTAAGCACAATTTTTATGCAATTAAATTTGAAAGATAATCTAGGGAACAGTTCAATATAATAGTTAAAAACACGTCACATTAAAGTCCTATAAACGAAATAAAATTTTCGTTGGAATATAGATTGAAATTCAACGTGTTTTCAACATGCAAAAGAGGACGCAAGATAATACTTAGTGGCATTCATTTAGATTTTAATTACAGATTTTATTCCATTAAACTAGAAAGAATTCCATGAAACAAAATCTATACCATAGTTGAAAATAACAGTTTAATCCACGTTGATCTTTTCAACAATATCAAGTCTTAGTTGAAATATGATTTAAAATTAAATGTACTTTTTTTCAACCGATAACGGTCAATCAACGAAATAAACAAAAAAATGAACGTTCAATACACGTTTGTGTGCTACTGGGGTATTCCAGCAAATTTTTGTTGGAAGCGAGCGACCAGAGCCTCTATGCTAGACGCATCAAGGGCACTCGCCTAACGAAACTCAGGGTAAACCATGGAAAACCTCAATCAGGATGCGCAGAGTCAAAAGGATTCCAACGCTCATCCTAAGTTAGTCAGTCTGATGCTGGGTGCATCACGCATCGTTCGACCATTTTGGCCACTAAATCATGACTATTGATACTGTAATAATTGATACAGAATATTTAATAGATACAGGCCAGCTGCTGAAATCATTTTAATCCCAAGCAATAATATGAATCATAAATTTGCTGTCAATTTAGACAGGCCAGAAATGGCTAGAGTGCCATGCGCAATATCAGCGCTTTTAATTTATTGTGGACCAAAAAGACTAATCCCAAGTTTTACAATCGACCGATAAGCTTCTAGCCAGCGTTAAGTTGAGGCCAAGTCATATTTTGCGTATGCAAGATATGACTTGGCTACCACTTAGCGGTCGATTGTAAAACTAGACGTAAGTATTAGATCCGCAACTAAGGACCTTTTTCTGACAATAATTGTATAATGACGAGGTTATCGATTATCAAATAAAGCAATTCTGAACCAAGATCACTCATGCTGGAACATAAATTGACTTAATAGGAAATAGTTACTTACGATAGACTAAACACATACAAAATGTTACATCCCCCATGTGATCTCTAATGAATAATAATCGCAAATTAACAAATCAAGCTAATAATTAAGCAAATTACCGACCTCGACAGTTGCAGCAGGTCCACATAAGTTAAATATATCTTCAAGATCTTGAACAAAATAAATATTACATAGAAGGGTCCCCGCCGGAACTTTGAAAAGAACAAAACCGTGATGACAACGAAGATGCAGTGTGGGCGCCTGGTAAACTGGCATTATTTCATTCCTAGTTTGGGTGAACCATGGGTTGGGCTGACAGTAATGTAAGAATAAAAATGTGGAACTAAGGAACTTTGTTGCCCACAACTATTTTATCTGACTTATAGATTAACTCGGGGACTGGAGGCACTCAGGGTTAAAATGTTTTGAGTAACTCGCCCTCAATGCCATTGAAAGATTGTCTACATTTTGAGGACAGTCAAGTTCTATATGTAGAGCTACCTTTTCTAATCCTCTGAATACCTCTGCTATGTCGATAACTGAAAGATAACTGTCTTCTTTAATTAATGCAAAGGGACTTCTGAAACTTCTATTATAAATACTCTAGGAAGTTCTGTTCATTTTCAAGCTGGTTAATATATAGGATTAAAACACTTTAGTCTAAGTTTCATTATATACTTATCCAGGAGTCGTTTAAAACTGTATATATTTGACAATACATTCCACACGTCAATACATTTATTTTATGTTGATCTATGCCTAATAACAGGTTTGTCGTGTACTTAAGAAAAGTTTATTTTTATTAGACATCACAAACGTTACACTGTACTTTCTGTCCATATCTCGTCCAACATAGTATTCTGTTCTGTAATAAGAAGACGGGATTTTATCACATGGGAGTATCAAGAGTAGATCCACTGGCGGTAGTCGTAGTAGTTGTGCTTGTATACCACACGCGACTCGCCAATTTAGTTACCTTCTCAAAACCAAGTATTTGAGCAAATGTCCTTCTGTAGTCTTCGCTTGTTATAGAATAAAGAATTATATTTACAGAGCTGTTGATGAACATGAAGAGATTAGTTACTGGTATAAACTGAGCAAGGGGATAGAAAAAGTCTGTGACAAATATTAAACCAATAACTACGTGTGTGATGAAAAACACTACAATTACAGATAATAGAGTGATTGTGACCTTGTTTGATTTCTCATCGTCGCACTTGAAAGCAGTAGGATTAAAGGTTGTACTAGCCATTCTTTTTCTCCTTACGTTGGCCTTTCTAATAGCTCTAATGAGCAATACACAAAGTACCGTAACAGCTAACACTGGCACAGTTCTATTGAATACAATAATCACTTGGAAAGCCAGTAGCGTTTTGCATCCGCGGAAGTTTACAAGATAATTGTTAGTTAAATTACTATCGTCACTTACGATTCTATCTACAGAAGTTATCAACATAATTGGTATGTTCATAATAACGGAGATCAGATAGACTATTCCGATAGCATTCAGAGTTCGTTTCTTGCTACACAGCTTACTCTTTTGGAGAGGACGATAAACTACCAGATTACGCCATATACCAATAAGAACCGTCATCCATGAGGAAGCTGTATTAAACACAAATTTTGACACAGTTTCAAAGGCCAAATAAGAAGCCCATCCGTATGGATAATACACACTGTCTTGATCATATACAAAAAACGAATACAGTGGAATTTCGTTTGCCAGAAGAAGAAAGTCTGCAACTGCCAAACCAGTCAACAGGAAATTTGTTGCTGTTTTCATATTCCTGCGAGTTAGAACAATTACATTCACAATGTTAGCAATGGCTCCAATCACCAAAATGCTTAGTTCTATTTTCGCACGAAGATCCCTGTGGGTCAATACAAGTTGCCTGAAAGATTTAGAACACAGCAGCTGTTCATCCAGTGTAACATTGCTAGCATTCATTATTGGATGAAAATTTGACATGTTGTCCCAGGTAACGGATAAATTTGTCACAGTGTTCATTTTAAACAGTAATGCAGATTTGCTAGTCACTGATGTTTCAAAACAATTTCAGTACACTAAAACTGAACAAAGTATTCAAATTATACTGGAGTTAGAATACACAAAATTCGATCACAAAACAATATTTTCATCGGTTTATCACAGAAATAATTGATATCACTTACTAACACCCACTGTTCCGGTTGGTCAAGATCTCTTCTATTAATTCTTCAAACCATAAGTTGTGTTTTGTCAAGTTCTCCGAAATATATGTAACAAGATTTAAGTATAACATTTAAAACTTTTTGGACTACATTATTGAAGAGAAACTGACACAAAGTAGAATTTCAAGTCGTACATGATAAAATAGTTTTCATTAACATATATTTAAAAAACATCAATTTCAGAATAGTCAATTCTGTCTGAAAATACACTATAAATTATGTCCGACGAATTAATTTGTGTTGAAGTGATTCATTCACCACTTAACAGTAATCAGAGAAATAGCCGTGAACTCCAAACCGATTTCATAACGTTTTCTAGTCTGTCGAGTTGCATGTAGTTTTACGAAAACTGGAACAAAATAGTTGGATCGCTGCTCAAGTCACCCTGTAATGCATAAAAATGAATAGTTAGAAACTCGATACCGTAAAAATCACTGAACATTTTACATTACTAACTGAAGCTTAAATTACTACTCATTTTAAAAGTGAAATCTTTAGTGTAACAAATATTAATGTAAATTCTTGACTTCAAGAGGTCTAACTTTACCAAAGAAGTTACAGATAGTGTAGCGATATAAACTTCAATCTCGCAGCACCTCCTCAGTGTTTACCAAAAAAAATAGCAGCAAATCGTATGACTACAAAACAGTTTGTTACACACAAAAGTCACTTAATGCAAGAGCGGTTATTAATTCTTTTAGAAAACCACCAGAATCATTTCTGATCTACTTTCACAGAAATCGACACGTAAATAAGCAAACGTTCAACGCTGATTGTCACTCACATAACTGTGATTTTTGTTTTCCCATTTAGAGTAGAGCGTGTTTCTTCTAGCACCCAACAGTAAAAAGATTAATATAAGCAATGGTGCAATTTCGGAATGCTGAGTTTATTTAGTTTGAATGAGTACCATAAACCAAAAGAGATATATTGATGTTTGCGTATTACAATCTATTGGTTAAAAATAAAAATGTTTCGTACTTTCTTTGCGTCTGCAACCCTTCCTGAATTTCACTTGTGTTGATCAAAATTAGAAAACATATGTGGGTTTCATTAATCTTCGTTAAACTTTAATAAATCATTAAGCAAATTTACGCGCCTTAAATTAATTATGTTCGTTAACTAATGATTCGTTAAATTCTTTTCGCAATTTGATGAAACCAACCAAAATTCTTTTAATATAATTTTCATTTGGCAGTTGAAGAGTACAACACAACAACAAAAACAAAGGGTAAATATATGTTATATTGATATGACATTATAATTATTATTATAACTAAACCAGCTACAATTTTCAATTTTAGTGATATATTTGGAAAATGTCTAAGTCTAGAAAAATAATTGTAATAGGTTAATGAATACGTGTACTTCCGTAGTTCAAAGCGATCTCATTAGGTTTGATTCGCAGTTATGTGGGGGTATATCTAAAGAACATCCTATTGCTAATCTTCAGTCGTGGACATTAACTCGGCTCGGAAGCTAGGTTAACTTGGGCAAAAAATACAGGGTTAAGCTTAACGTCAACAAATAGCCAATATTGAGATCCATGTTCCCATATACTTCCTTTAATGAGAACTTCTAAAATGGTACAATAATTACTACTGAAGTAGATCACATTCAAGTTGCTAAACCATAGACACTGCAACTTATCCAATTGTATCAAATCCGTAACGACGGAGATCACAGACAAGAAAATTATCTTTCTTTATTTCCTTACTTCTATCTGAGACAATCTTAAATAATGAGTTTTGCCCACATACTGCAATAATTACTTTCGAACATGTTTGAGATATTTAATTGATAAATGTCTAAGATATTTTAGAAAATGTCTTATTTTTCGGCGACAAGTTGATTAGGCCATAGTGATTTTCACTTGCCTCAAAGCAAAACCAAAATTACATTAATTATACAAGAAAATAAGTTGAAACACAAGTAATTTGTTCATTATTTTAAATATTCAACAAGTCAAGATAAATATTAAATTTCTTATTACTAACACAACCTGCAAAAATGTTACTGTACATAAATATATTAAAATTGCTATATTACTTTTGAGATGATCCTTTTTAACGAGGTCTTAGTCCTCTTCTTGCTTAGCCAATACGGCCCGCTAACAAAAGGTAAGAGACGGCTAGTTTAAAGCATTGAAATAGGAAGTTGGGTTTTCTTTTTGTTCATCGCTGCGCTCTTGGTAAGATGTGAAAATAATACCTAATATAATCAAAGCTTTGAGGTTTACATTTTACTCTTATGATTGTATAAATTAGTTTGTATAAATTTTATTGCATTTAGTATTTATTTGTAACTCTTCTCACTTTGAAATCAGAATAAATTAGCCATTATTTCACTGAAACAAATTGCTATTCTTCTTCTATTTTATGAATTGTTTTCAACATGGATTTATTTATGGCCGTTAGGCATCTCTGGCTCAGACTGAGATAGGGTAGAGAAAGGTTGTAGAAGAGAATTAAACAGGGCCTAGTTTGAAGGTACCATCCCGGCAGTTTCCTGGTGTGACTGTAGAACCCCCGGGCAAAGCTCAGTCAGGATAGGTGGCCGCGGGGTTCGAACCAATTAATGTGTCTCCTCATTCGCGATCCGAAGTCCACCTGGACTATGGGAGCTACTTTTTTCTTATAAGTAGTGCTTTCATTCCAATCGAGCAGGCAGCTTCCAAGGACGAGACTTGCTATTGGCATAAGGGGACGTTCAAGTATTACGTAAGGACATTTTTAGTCATTTTAGACCCCTCTCGTTCCTTTGTAAGCAAAAATAAGCAGATGCCCGACACTCTTCCCTTGTGCTCACACAAGATTTGTCATTTTTTTTATCATTACCTCGTAGTCCAAAAAAAATCAATCTACACTGTGATTTTAAGCGAATCTTCCATATGCATTTCTCTGATGTGGTGAAACACTATTTTTCACGAAACTAGATGAATTCGGCTACAGCGCTCGCCTAACAATCAAATAGTACAGCTGTTTCGTATAATACGGAAGATTTTCTTCGTCGGTACTTCGAAAAAAAAAATCGTACTCCATTTACAATCTTTCGTGGCGACTCATATCTACAAATATATATATATGGAGAAAATGTTACAAATTACTGAAGTTTCCTGAAACACATATTTTCGAACACAAATGGTACACGTTCCACAAAATGTGTTTCTCGAATAATAATATGTTTAACTATTATTGTAGTTTCCCTTCATTTGCAATCGTTTTACTACAATGTATGACATACTCATTATGCTCGCAAAAGTTAATAACAACTTACACGTAGAGAAAATCAAACCTGCAGCCTCTGACTCATGAAGTCAGCACACTCGGCCACTCAACTCGGCTTACAGTGCAGAACATTTTGGACACATAAGATGCTATGCAAACTTTGAAAGCTGATATTTCGAAACTGGGCAAAGAGTGCTCTCATGTATGCTATATTTAAATTATGATGATATGAGTAGCTTATGTTGATACTGAATAGCCTTCAAAACATACGCAGAATACCAGAAGATAGATTAATTGTATTTATTGTTGAACACGCATGAGTATGCATAAAAGTATGGATGATTATCCTTGTGTTACCAAACATATGTAACTGTCCTAACATATGCGTACAACATCTTGACGACGGCTTGTTTACCGATATAACTGCTGAAAGATAGATGCGCATCGATTAACAATAATCCGAAACAGGAAGAGATAATCAACAATGACGATCACGTTTCAACATGCGCTAATGACAAAGAACTTACGAAGCAATTAAGATACAAATAATATGAATATGAGATGCTAGTCTAACAGACTTAACTCTGCCACACAGCAATGTATTTTACTATCTTTGCACTTGAGGAGTAAACTACCACCAAACAAAATCGGATTCCAATGTTCACTCCGTAGGCTGGGGTCTCTCCTTGTAAAATGATTCCACATGGCGCGTGTCAACAATAATTTGTCAAAATTATTTACTCACTAAAGACCACACGATGAAACAATTTGAAAAAATTCGGTGAGGGACACTTTGTACGTTCTCCTTCTCAGGTCTTTGGGAAAGTTACCCCATGAAAAAGGTGGAATTTTACGTAGCTTCCAAAACCGTTTGTATGTCTAACATAAATAGGGAAATAATTCAAATTTCAAAGTTTTAGGAACTTACTGCGTTTATCTTATTAATAAAAGGAAAATATCTTAGAATTTAACATATTTTGCGGAACCGTTTGAATGTTTAATTATATTAATATACAAATAAATTGTTTAAGTTTCAATAGAGTTTCATCATTTATAGGCTTTTCCTGTACAGAAGCATAACAACGGTTTTCTACTACGCATACAAATCAGTGTTATGATTGATTTAAACGGTCACATGTTAATTGAATTATTTCCATATTTTTCGTGAATTATTCCGCTATTTCTCAATTATAACTATTTATACTTTTCTTTTAGTACGAGATACATGTTTCTTCGTTTTCTGAATATTCGTTTTCTGGGTTATTTGTATGTTTTATGTTTCTTTTGGTCTCTGTTTACTACAGCACTGGTTTCACAGGTCCGTGAAACTATTGTACCGGTTCTCGGCGATCTTTTCCTTTAATTATTTAACATTAATTTTGTAGATTTCCACAATTCAAAATTGAGGTTGAAGTTTACATTTCCTTTCCAAAACAGATAGAATCTCAATATCTGCAGGCATATTTCGAACGTGAAGTAAGCCTCTAACTTATTGACATATTCCCAGCCCGTGAGAGCTTTTCCTTCAGTTCGCCGGTCTATGAGTATTAAAAGTCTATGAGTATTAACAAGCCGAAGCACAGGGAATGAAGGAATTAAAAACATAAGAATTAGGGATGAGGTAATAGAGAAAGTAAACAAATTTAAATACTTGGGAGCATACGTAACAAGCAAAAATGAGGTCACTGAAGAAATAAAAAGTCGCTTAGTATCGGGGAACGCATGTTTCTATTCAGTCCAAAAACTTCTAACATCGCGATTAATATCAAGGAAATTGAAATTAAAAATATACAGAACGGTTATTCTGCCGGTAATACTTTACGGTTGCGAAAGTTGGAGTACGACCCTAGCAGATGAACATAAATTACGTGTATTTGAAAATAAGGTTTTGAGAAAGATATATGGTCCGAAACGGGACGAGATGACTGGAGAGTGGAGGAGACTGCATAATGAAGAACTCCACGGACTGTACGATTCACCAGATGTTGTAAAAATAATGAAATCGAGACGACTAAGGTGGGCAGGGCATGTAGCTCGGATGGGGGAAAAACGAAGATTATATTCTATCCTGGTTGGAAGGCCCGATGGAAAGAGGCCATTGGGAAGACCGAGACGTCGTTGGGAGGACAATATTAGAAGAGATCTTCGAGAAGTAGGTGTTCGTGATGAAAACTGGCTTGATACTGCCCAGGATAGAATCCAATGGCGAACGTTTGTTACTGCGGCGATGAACTTGCGAGTTCCATAAGCCATAGAGTTAGTTAGTTAGTTAATGAGTATTAAAAGGTTGAAAACCACTGTATTACAGTACGTCTGTATTTTAAAATTACTAACAAGATCAAACACAATTGTAGTGAGCCAGTTCTATGTTTCATTGGCGAAATGACAGCAATAAATATAGAATCTGCAATGGAAATTCATTGAAGGAATTGTTGTGCTAAATGGTATTCAAATGCCACGTGCGCGTCTGGATCAACGCACGTAAACTATAACTTTCACTTAGTACAAAGAATACTTTCTTAGTTTATTCTGCCGTCGAAAGACAAAAGACCGTAGCTGCAGGATTGGCCGAAGCTGAATTATTCGCAGCAGGTGGACCATATGATCATAATGCATCAATTGACAAAGGCAGGTACCGTATCTGTAATATTGATGGAGTTATAGCAAAAACAAAGCTTGCCTTATCTGCAATTAGGAATATTTCCAACAAGTACATATTTATGGACTTTTGCTATTCTACGTAAGGTGATTTTGTGATAGCAGGATGAACACATATGCTAGTTACGGCCTTTTGCCTGTTGATGAAATGTAATTTTTATGCGTAGAGTAAATAAGTCTCTATTACTATGTTTAATGTTTTTTCTTCTCCAACGATGTCTTAACTTATCTTTAAGTACGGGAATGTTACATTTGGTTGTACAGAAATATAATGCTAAGAATTTCATAGTCTGTTACAGACTGACTGACAGAGATTAATGTTAGTATGTTACTTTTAACAAATAAGAAGTACAAGAAGTATAGGCATTCAGTAGGACAGAAATGTTAGTTAAGGCTTGTAGCCTGTGTTTTCAGTGTTCAAATACCTGGTAGTTGAGTAATGTCTTGCAGTGTTAGTCAAAGTTGATACAACAGTAACAGAGCACGTAAGTTCTGTAATCACTTTGTGAAAAAAAACACGCTTTCCTAAGATGGACAAAAAGTAAAAAAAAAAAAATTGAATTAATCTTATGAATCGGAAAATAAAAGCGTGGGTGATCTTAGATATTATGATTTTATGATAAGGTAAGCAAGAGCACCCACTCTTTTATTTTCCGATTCATAAGATTAATTCAATTCATTATTTTTTTTACTTTTTAGTTCATCTTAGAAAAGTGTGTTTTTAATCCTTTTTAATTAATTTTTATGTATAATAGATGAATATAAAACTCCCTGTGGGATAGGCAACCCAAACTTCACACAATAGATGCGGCGTTGCGTGTATTTAAGGGTAAATTCCAAGTATTTTATTAATTAATTACAGATAACTGGACTATTCTGTCGTATATCTAATGATTGAATATTGTATTTTCATTGGAAGCAAGCATGTTTACAAAAGTTTAAAGAAATCGGATGATGAAAAGTGAGTTAAAAATCAATTACAAGATATGTACAAGAAATTATTACAGAGCAAGTTAATATAAAGCATGTAAAAATAAGATTTAAGCACAAAAAGCCTTATAACCAAAGACAATCGTTTGAAAACTAACTACAAGACCTGATTTTATCTGAATCTGAGTTCGGTGATGGCATAAAAGATCCCGCATATGAGTCAGGACGTACAACTTCATGCTCATAAGAGCTAGAGTATACTTAGTCAACATTGTTCTCGCGGCATGGATCCACGAGAAGAAAAGAGACAACAGCGCTACTCGTCCTGTTTAAGACAGTAGTATTGCTATGGAAACAAAAAGACTGCGAACAGAAGAACGAAGATTAGAGCGGGACACCGAGCGGCCGTAGCTCAGTCGGTCAGAGCTTTTGGCTTAGGAATTGGAAGGTTTCCAGGAACTATCTCAGCGACAGCACATCCTGACTGACGCTTTTCCAGAGTTTTTCTTCAGTCATGCCAGGCAAATACCGGGATGGTACCTAGTAACTATGGCCCAGCCGACTATCTTCCATTCCCTTACACTATCCTGACCTGAGTCTCAGATCTCTAAAAGCCATAAATAAATTTAAAAAAGAGAAAGCGGGACAAAATGTTGGATCCAGTACAATACAATCATGTATGGACCAAAAATGGAACGATCTTGGGTCGATCAAGAATTACTTTTGAGGAATGGGAATCACGAATTTACTTGAAGGAAAACACAAACTATTTTGCCAGATCAAGATGTTACCAAAATTGAGGTATCTTGAATCACGAAATTTCTGTGATTAGGTAGATCTTATATTATTATATTAGTGTTTGCATATCGAAGCGCGTTTCGAAAGAAAAATGCTTAACCAAAATTTCTATTAAAGATTCTTGTATGTTATTTGACTGCTAAAAATGTTACACGGAAAATCGAAAAAGATTATCCTTTCAAAAAAATTAATATTGAAAATATTAAGACTAAATACCGCAACTACAGAAACAACCACGTGCTCCAACAGCAAAAGGCTAAATGTGCAATTCTTGCCAAATGCAGCCTTGTTTCTTGATACCACCATTCGTATTTTAAAACTTCGTCAATACTAACGAAAATATCGGTTGCCCACAAACTTTCCCGTAGGTATGTTTTCCCCCCTTTGGACAGCAGTATTACCTGAAAATATTTGTTTTTATATAGGCTTTGAAGTCCTTACTGTTAGGCAAAGAAATTCCAGTTAAGCGTAAAGGATATATTATAAAAATGCAAAGGAAGTATTAGATTAATTACACGCTCTTACCAGTGTAAATTGGTCGAGGTGAAAAATCACTACTTGTCTTACTCTGGAACATTACGTACCACAAAGCTTTCTACACTACCACACGCTACGCTTTAGTTCTTCACACTGGAATGGGATGCATGCTACTCAAATATAGAGAAGAAAAAAATAAGGTAATGTGTCAAGATAGATGAAGGAAGAAGAAGCAAAACATGCATAATAGTTATCAACAAGGGTTCTTCCTCTTTCTGTCTTGCATAGTAGAACATCCTTTCCTTCCACGTGCAATGGGTTTCGAAGTTATTCACTTCCTTTTGCTCCCAAGTGAGTCAACAACCTATGTATGTGAGACACTATTCCTCTTCACTGGGAATTACCCTGTTTCAAAGACCGTGAAGGAGAGGAAAAGGAAGAACGTGTATGTATTTTTTAATATTTTTTTTTGTCAATGCGCTTTGTCTTATAAATTAACATCAAAAATCTTCCTTCATGTATGTTTGTATGTATGCACGTACAATGAATTTCGTACACTCCCCTATAAAGTGACCATTCGTCCCAGATTTTCGAATAATAATAATAATAATAATTAGCCATTCCATAAGAAATAAACTAATCTTTAAAATAAAATAAAGCTGCACTATTTTCAAAATTTGTGAAAAATTGCACATTCATTTTATCATGTTACCAGAGACGAAATGTAGATTCATAATTTGGGTTTCCTTACCATTTGATCGTAGCAACCATTTTTCATCGTGCATGTGTGCGTCATCGAGCATTTAAAGAGCTTTGCTAAAACCTGAATTACTCGTACAAAGTGTATAGCAAAATTATAAAACTGGGATTGGTGTCATTGCGGTAATACAGGAATAGTCTGCCACATAAAACCGACATTTGAAAGATACAAAGTTTTGTGGCAATATGGCTAATGTTTCTTTCAGAGAAAGTGTTCTGGAGGGTATTTGAGATCCTTAGAGAGCTTAAAAGACGAAGGAGGGCGTAATTCTAGTAGACTGAGCAATGAATGCTTTCTCGTTTTCGCCAAATTTGTTGTTGTTAATTGGGGGTAATAACTACCGGTCAGCTCTTTGAAAGAAACACTCCGCCGTTTTTCGTATGCGGGATTACTTAATTGTGCAAATTTGGTATTGTTTTAAACAGGCCGGAACCAAAGTTGGGTCAGGACGGGCGGAGCGCATCCTGGAAGAATGTTTGCCCGTACTAGTGTGTTCGTTCATAACATTGACATTAGGCATGGTGCCAAGACCGAGACCGAGACTAAGGTTCAGGAATTAAGACGAGATGGAGACACTATGCATCGAGACTTACTCGAGACGAGACTTATCCCTCGAGACGAGACCGAGACTTGCATCTCGAGACTATAAGCTTTATTTTCACGAATGTTGATAATATTAATTTAATGCTTTTGTTGATGTTGTTCCATACTAGAAGAAGTCCTGTGACAGTTAGTTTCATTCTGATAAATTTTATTTAACATGTTATATTGCAGTTTAAAAATATGACTATAAATCATATAAGTAGTTAAGTTATCAATGCCAAACTATTTTCTGTTGTCTTTCAACAATAATATAAAGTGTTAGAGTTTGATACGAGGACGGATGAATACAGACATTTATTTTCTTCTGCGAATTTTAATCCCCATACTTTCTCCCTTATCGGTCTTTTACTTCTGTTGACACTCTCCCATTTATATCAGCCTCTGCTATACTGATACTGTAAAGACTGTAAAGCATAGGTCAAGAAGCCGAACTGTCTAAACTCTAATGTGGGTCTTATCTTACACTACTTATTTATTATATTTTTAAAAAATGGAAAGATCTTTGCAGTACTAACCTTACAAAAGATGGAGACAATATACAGTAGACGCTCATTTATACGGCACGGTCGGGATCGCGGCCATGATGGATAACCAAGAACGTCTATAGTCCTAACGGCCACAAAGCAGGAAACGCTAAACTTAAGTGAACACTGACAATCACGACAAACACTAAGCGAACGGAAACATGGTTACAAGCAGACTTGGGGAGTAAAGCAAGTTACAGGTAACACCTTATTTTCTCAATAACGAGTTACTGTAACGCGTTACAATATTTTGAAAGTAACTGTAACTGGTAAAGAGTTAGTTTTTCCCCCAAGTAACGACGTTGCTTTTGCGTTACTTTTTCATCTGTTCTTTGCAAACAAACAAACAATATTCGTTGTCGAGAAAGAAATATTTCTTGGAATTTTTGTAGATTTTTCAAAGTCTAAGGTTTAATGTATTTATAGGTATGCATGTGTTGGGTGTGTATATAATCAGGGTAAAAAATGGTATTTCCACCAGTTTTCTTTCCACAGTACCAATACAAAAGATACAAGAACCGGTGCCAAAGTAATGCGTTACTTATTAATTATTTAGCGAGTAAAGTAACTTGTAACGCGTTACATTTTAAAAGTAGCGTGCCCAACACTGCTTACAAGGGTCGTAAACATCACTGTATAAAGCGCGCGACACAGATGAACAGGCAGATGACAAAGAAAATGGCATTTACAGACAAACACAGTGGCGCGACGTTGCGGATAAGATCAGTGAGCGCCCGAGAACAACCGGAAAAAGCCGAATGCAAGTGGCTCGACCGATGCAGGATAATAGAGCGTGCCGGTTTATAGAATCCCGGTTGAAAGAGCACCTACTGTATATGGAAACAAGTGAGTCGGAGCTCAGTGGCGGGACACCTCAACGGCACCTGAACTATCTTCTTAGCCCTGTAGTTCCTAATTTGAAAGTTGTCGACAGACAAACGTAGAGAGGATATGAGATTGTACGTACATAGTAATGCCTAAGACAAAGCATTTTTTTTACCTATTAATATATGCTTTGCTAGGGTTGTTGGAATGGCATTTTAATCTAATATGACGGCTTATTTGAAATACCGATGTGCTTATTTCAGTTTATAAGATTCGCAATACGCTATTTGAAAGTAGGGCCTACCGGGAACACCACTTGATTCTTTTTGCTTTAATGTATGGACGTGTAGCTGTAATCCATACTTATGAATTGGTTCTTTTAACCACTCAAGAGCAGTATTGTAAAGTAATTGATTCGTGTAGCTGCTGAGTTCCGTAAATAGTATTTTCAGTTTCTTTGTATTTGATTATTTCCTTGCACAAAAGTTCAAAATAAGTAAAATATTTGTCACGTACTGTATACTGTTAAAAATTTTGTAAACGTTGATAGGAATTTTCAGGGAGGTTTCTAAGAATCTTAGTATTTCATATTGTTTCACTGTAATGGAGGAAAACTCAGACTTTTCGTATGATTATCTGGATATTTTTCGTTTTCAGTTCTGCAACTGCGCAGAATGAGAAAACTATTTCTTATCGTAGCTGTTCATGCAATGTTGATCAAGAGTTTGCTGCCGCCATTTTGTCAATTCTTGTTGGTAGAAATGGAAAATTTTGAGTGAATGGGAATTCCGAAACCAAATAACAATTACATAAGTGATTAAAATGTAGCATAAGTCGTGGAATCAACTTTGTTGATATCTTTGGGATTCAGCCAACATAATTCTAACACTCTATACTGTCTTCTTTTAACTGGAAATTGAGAGCTGTGAGTACGACGCTAGATTTTTCACTAAAGAACCCATGTCAAATCTCCTTTAGACTTTTTTTTCTCTTAACATTCCTGAGAACTGTATGACGGATGCCTTTATTAGCCAAATTACTGAAAATTCCCAGGTAGCTATAGTTGCCTAGCTTTTCCCAGGAACGTTTCGGAAAATCTTTAACATTGTACGTTCATTTAATTCTATAAATCTGGTAAAACATTTCGACTGAAACGTAATTTTTTTCATTTTTAAAGTAACACTTATTCAATCAATTTAAATATAATTGAGAAATATCAAAACTTAAATGATACGTATACCAATTTCGCAATTTATGGTATAACATAGATCCGTTCCCATAATATAAATATTTTTGTGTCTCACTTATCAGTATTCTATACAGTATATCCTAACTAGAGTTTGAGTTATATATTACTTTAAAGTTGTAATGTTTTTATCTCTATTTCAGAATATTGTTTGTAATCTAAACCCCAAATTAAGTGTAACAAACTATGTTAATGTCATACTAATATTCTTGTTCTTGTACTGAGATCCGAAAGTCTGCATACCCATTTCAAATAAGTCAAGGGACGGCAACTTTTTAAAGTCTATCGTGTTTCGAGAGTCTCGAGACGAGACCGAGACAAGCCAGAGACTAGCGTGTCGAGACTCGAGATCGAGGCGAGACTGAGGTTTACAGTCGAAACCGAGACCAAGACCTGAATTTTCAGATCGAGACGAGACCAAGACAAGACAGTCCTAAAAAAATTCGAGACGAGAACGAGACTGATGCCTCGTCTCGTCTCGATACCATCCCTAGTTGACATATAAGATTTCCCTCAGCAAGCATAGATTCACAACTTGAATTGATAATAATTCTGAGATTTAATTGAAAAATAAAATTTGCGTTGAGGTCGATACACTTCATAGTAAGCAAATTTAAAAATAGCCTACTCATCTACACTGTAAAAATAGAAGACACAACGTTCATCCAAAAAATGGAGGCAACTGAGCTGCCTCCACTTTTTGGATGAACCTACATTCAGCCAGTTTTCGGTTGAAGGTTTTACTTTCTGTAAACTTTCAAAATGCGTGTATATATGCATGTAAAATGCGTGTTGACTGTTCCAACGTATTTCATTCAAGTACAAAAGTAGATTTTTTAAAGTAGAAAATAATAAAAGGTAATATTCCTTTAAAATTAAAAAAAAATAAGTTGAAGTGGTCGGGTTTCGATCCAGGGTCCACAAGCACACTGGTCAGACGCTCTTGCCACTTAGCTACGAAGACTGTTGGTGTTTCTGGCTTTCCGACTGATATCTATAGCTAGGATTTTACTGGGAAGGAGGTTAATCATTAATATGTTTATCATTTTACTACGAGGAACGTCTCGTGAAAAACTGAGAGATATGTTTCCTACAGTGTAAAGATTTATACCTAACTTAATTTATCTTTCTGCCAATACAATCCTTGCCGTTCTCGGTCCACCAGTGAACTGTTTACTGTTCACAGTGTAAAGGCAATATAAACACTCAAAATGGTGCGGAGGTAAGTGACAAGCAAGTAACGTTACACCTGTTACTGGATTATAGAATATCCAACTAAGGTTTAAACTTCATCCACAAAAGTACGTAACCTCAAAATTGACAGTTTAGCTTACACTTCGATTAGAAAATGACCGGGTTTTAAACGTAAAATAAGTTGAACGTTCACAGGCAAAAAATTTTGGCCAGTTTCAACCCATTTTCAGTTAACGTTAAGCTATTACAAAGAAAATGTTAAACTTTAAAATGGAGTTAATTTTACCAATCTTTCCACTAGAAGGCTTATACTATATACACGTTTAAGAGTAAATACAACAAAACGCTAATTTTCGATTTTGATTTCTGTATAAAGCGGAGTAATTTTCATCCATTTCGTGTTTCCACTTTTTACAGTATACTTTTTGTTTTATTTTTTTTATCTTATTATTATCATGACAACAAGAGTATGAAATTTAATGGATAAAGAGACCTTTGTTTTAACAAGTGACGCCAACTATCATTTGAATCCTGCCTCGCGAACTACGTAAATTATCCGATATAATTTTTATAGTGTTTCGATCTGAGCGTATAGAATCCTCATCCTTCACTGTAAAAATTGGAGACACAACGTTCATCCAAAAAATGGAGGCAACTGAGCTGCCTCCACTTTTCGGATTAACCTACATTCAGCCAGTTTTCGGTTGAACGGTTTACTCTCTGTAAAGTTTCAAAATGCGCATATATGTCTTTTCCAATGTATTTCATTGAAGCAGAGCATTTTTTGAAATTAGTAAAAAGAAAATGTAATGTTCCTTTAAAATTAAAATTAAAAAAGAAAAGAAAGAAGTTCAGGTGGTAGGGTTTCGATCCAGGGTCCACTAGCACACTGATCAGATGCTCTTGCCACTTAGCTACAATGGCAGTTGGTGATTATGGCTTTACGAGTGATATTCATAGGTAGGGCTTTACTGCGCAGGAAGTTAGTGATCAACATGTAGATTTTACTACGAGGTATGTCGGGAGAAAAAAAGGAGAGATACGTTTGCTACTGTTTAAAGATTTATACCCAACCTAATTCCTCTTTCCGCCAGTGCAATCATGTCGTTCTCGATCCACCAGTCAACTGTTTACTGTTCACAGTGTAAAAGCAACATAAACACTCAAAATGGTGGGGCGTTCAGTGACAAGCAAGTAACTTTACTCCTGTTATTGGATTATAAAATATCCAACCACGGCTTGAACTTCATCCACAAAAGTACGTAACCTCAAAACGGCCAGTTTAGCTTACAC
>JAGDQP010009511.1:20393-58762 GCA_022664845.1 Lepisma saccharinum
GTCAACCGTTTACTGTTCACAGTGTAAAAGCAACATAAACACTCAAAATGGTGGGGCGTTCAGTGACAAGCAAGTAACTTTACTCCTGTTATTGGATTATAAAATATCCAACCACGGCTTGAACTTCATCCACAAAAGTACGTAACCTCAAAACGGCCAGTTTAGCTTACACTTAGATCAGAAAATGATCGATTTTTAAGCGTAAAATAAGTTGAACGTTCACCGACGAAACACTTTAGCCAGTTTCAGCCAATTTTCAGTTAACGTTAAGCCATTACAAAGAAAATGTTAGACTTTAAAATGGAGTTAAGGTTACAAGTCTTTCCACTAAAGGGCTTACACTATATCCACATTTAAGAGTAAATACAACGAAACGCTAATTTTCGACTTTTGTTTCTCCATAAAGCGGAGTAACTTTCATCCATTTCGTGTTTCCACTTTTTACAGTGTTCGATATTCATTGATTAACACTACTGTTGGATGGCACTGTGTTTTGCTCTAGCCTAGCCGGCACCATTTTCATTGTTCATTTTGTTACTTGTTTCTCTGTGAGATAAAGGAAACAATGTTTGCTTTTGAAATCAGGTAGATGTGTCGTGTCATCTGGAAGAATTTGAACGAGTAACTGTGAAGGTGAAGTGTTCTCTACCAGCAAGGATATATCATGAAGAACGGTAGTTCTTCGAGTGACGCTGACAAATGAGTCTGTTAGCGGCACTCTATGTATACAGCTAGTTTCGGATCGAGCGAACTATAAGTCCAATTTTGATGCTTGATTTCATTTGAAAGCTCTTTGCCATACTAAGACACAGAAAAATTTGGGTCGGTAAGACTCCCCTGCGACCCTCTAGGGCGGTGCGAAAAAAATCAAAATTTCTGATGATAGCACTGACCCCAGACCATATAGGCGACCTAAACATGCGGAATCTTAATATACGCTACAATAACTTTCAAACGGTTTATTATATTCACAAAATAATTGAAATCCATTATGCGAGTGATTTTTTTTCTGTCAGTAGGGCGCTAGGGAAGATACTAAACCTCTTAATTTTATTACAAAGGAAACACTTCCGCCATAGTGACACAAAAAAATCACTTGCAAAATGGATATCACTTATTTTCTGATTATAGTCCTTGCGTCATTCTTCCCTTTACCCCGAAGGGTTTTTATACTGATGTTTATTTACGAGCAGGGATCCTCATCTGGAGCACGAAGTAAGTACAGTAGTTGTGGACAGTGTAAATTGTTGACTGTAACCAACATAGACGGTAACCTACGACAAAGACCTTTTTCCTAGGTTACGCATAGACATACTGAATTACACAATACAAGTTAAACTACGCCGCCAACAACAAGCAAGAACAACGAAGATAGTGATTTGGGAATAAACGGTGAGCTAATAAAACAATCAGTGCTGAAATAATTTCCGAATCCAATAAGAATTACTTTCGTGCTATTCCATATAAACAGTTAAATATGTCGAGACTACTCTATCGCAAGAGATGGGGTGTCCTATTACAGTGATGAATAGGTGGTCCTATGTGGACTGTACATTTTCTGCATGCTCCGCGAGATTAATAAGTAGCCCAAAGGTAGGATTGCCCGAAAGACAAATTTCGTAATTCTGTTTGTTGTTTTCTTTTATATTTTTAAAGGAAGTTTTGTTTTCACTTATAGGTAAAACTAGAAAGAATAACGTTCTGAACTATTCAATTACAACTAATGTCTATTTTTATAGTGAATGAATGTGTAAATACGACAGCCATCGAGACTTTATCTAGGCATCTGCACAAATTGAGTGCATGATATCCAGCCGTCAGATGTGACAAGATTAGTGCAAATAGTGGCAATACGGAACCTACATCCTGCTCCCAAACTGTGGGCCGCGGGCGACTGATTCTCTTCGCAAGCTTGGAGCCAGAAGCTCATTCCACTAATTCCCAAACTGTGGGCCGCGAGTGACTGATTCTCTTCGGAGGCTTGGAGCCAGCAGCTCATTCCATCATTCCCAAACTGTGGATCGCGGGTGACTGATTCTCTTCGGAGGCTTGGAGCCAGTAGCTCACTTCTCATCCAGTGTTTCTCAACCTGCGGGCCGCGGGAGATCGATTCTCCACGGAGGTTTGGAACCTGTTGTACACATATCCCGGTCCATTCCTAGAGGGATAACCTCCCTGGGCGACCGTTTCTCGTCGCGAGGCACGGAACCCAGCGAACGTAGTCTCTCACATTATTTTGTTCATCACTTCTTCTCCCTGGTGTGTCCTGCTTGCCCACTGCGGTGCACAGGCTGACAGCCATACGAAACTGTTACATAAAGATTATGAGACAGTGACATCTAGTGAGAGACTGGAGAAGTACCCATTGAGCGAACTATTTATTGTGAAGTTCATACAAGGTTCAAATAAAAATGGCCGGTTCAGGAAATGTACTCATGAAACCAGCAGTAAACGGACTGGATGGAGATCACCCAAACAAGGACGAAGTGAAGGATGAAGGAATCCCGTGTGTGCCAGCGCCTGAAGCGACCATGGTACCTACACATCCCGAGCGGGCAGTGTAAATAAAGGAGGAGGAAGACAAAAGAGTTCCGGAAGCGCAAGAAAAGGGAGATTTGCGTGGAGCGCAAGATCCTGGAGCGGCTGCGTCAACCTTCCCCGGTGTGCGAGTACGCGAAGAGAAAACAGAAGAACGATCTCCCAGGAAACCGGATAGCACGGTAGAAAAGACCAAAGTAGAGACAGTGATACTGTCTATCCGAGAACAGTTGCTTGAAGGAATGAAGCAGCTGAATGAGAGGATGGCTTCCTAGTCAGAAGAAAGCAGGAAGGAAATGAAGCAGCTGAAACAGATGAATGAGAAGATGGCATCCCAGTTTGAAGAGACACGATATGCACTGGAGTCGGGTATCGAACGGCTAGATGAGAGGTTTAAATACCAATGAGATGAGCAGCGTGTGGAGATGCAAACGATAGGAGAAAGGGTGGAAGAATGTCAGTAAACGGTGCGAAGAGTCCACAGCAACCCTGAAAGTAGACATAACAAGGCTTTCAGACCAATTTGGAGAGTGGAAAGAGACTATCAATGGCAACCTGCTAAGAGTTCAT
This sequence comes from Lepisma saccharinum, assembly GCA_022664845.1. Classification (NCBI taxonomy): domain Eukaryota; kingdom Metazoa; phylum Arthropoda; class Insecta; order Zygentoma; family Lepismatidae; genus Lepisma; species Lepisma saccharinum. Next base: position 23,502 of record JAGDQP010009511.1, read on the forward strand.
GAAGATATGGGCAGACTACAGACGGAACAGCTCACCATCCAAGCCAGAGTAACGGAGATGGAAACGCTTGCTGCCATAAATCATTCCGAAATACAGGAAGTGGCCAAAGAAACCCAAGAAGCAATAAAAGAGACCAGAGACGAAACCAATGCCTTCCTGATGGTCAGCCTAGACGAGATTGAGTCCATTCAAAAGCACGTTTCTTCGCAAGAATCTGAAGTAGTCATTCTGAAAGAAAATATCTTGAACCTGGACAGCGGTCCTGTCCACGTTCGTAACCCTAGCCAAGGGACGTCCTGCGAGAAGGAGTGCCAGGGTGCCGCTAACCTGCGTTTGCACGAAATGACTAGCGCAGAAGCCGAATATGGAACTTCTGTTAAGATATGTGACAACATCTTACGCGCAAAAGGAGAAAGGAAGTTGTCGTCATCCGACGAGGAGAGTGGATTTTCCGACCGGACTGGCACTTCCAGTTAAGAAGTCATACCATCCCGGCATAAGAAACCATGCAGACAAAGGAGGAACAACGAAGTTCCCCGCAGGCGCTACAACACAGATGAAGAAACGTGGAACATTCGTAAGGAGATGAGGCCCCGTATCCGTCTCTTCGAACTAAAGTCGTTCACGACCTACCCTTCAACCCAGGAAGATATAACGGCACGGACGTTCCTCATGCAATTTGAAAGGAAATCCGACTTAGTAGGACTGGACTCGGAGAGATTCTTGGAAATCCTGCCGTTTGTCCTGAATAACTCAGTTCTGTCATGGTATCAATCCAACTCGCATTGCTTCGACTCATATCGAAGCTTTCGCCGGTTATTCCTAAACCATCATCAATCGGACTAGTTTACCTACGCCAGATTGACAAGATTGAGGACTATCCCGTATAACCCGAAGGTTGACGGTGGAGTTGAACAATTCGTAACATCCAGATTCGGCCAAATTCGGAATTTAGATTCAACAAGCAGCGAGGCCCAGATCTGTAATTCGTTGATTCCACTCCTACCCATTACCTTCCAGAGGCAGTTGGTGATGGTCAGGAATATGACGTACCCGGACATGCTGGAAACCATACGAAGACTGGAATTAATCCACGACGCCTACGAATCCAAGAAGATACCCACGAAAGGCAAAGGTGATGAGTCTTATCCTGAAGGGAAAAGCCGAGGAAAGGTGTTGGGTGTTAACGAAGTATATGGCAAGGAAAAATATACCATGACAGACTCACAGAGCTAACGACGACGCCCAGAGAACCCGGGACCGTGCCGGTCCAGCCATGACAAGAAAACTTGTAGGCACACCTCCCTCACGGGTCGGAGGAAGGGGAGACGATGACGACGAGACCCTCGAAATCTTAAGAGCTCTACCATTGTACTCCCACAGCGAAGAAGAGCATGGATCGGAAGGACCAAACATGGAAGTAGAAGTTAAGAGAATCAGCTTTACACACATTAATGCTAGCAATTGGGAATATGAACCTGCTCACCCGGATGTGCAAAGTGGAAAAGAAAACCGCCCTGAACCAGACACCCCGTCGAGCGTAGTAACCATAAAGGTGTTAAATGAAGAGACCAGCGCCCTTATATTATGGATAGTGGAGCGGAAGCTTCATTATGCTCAACGCAATTCTGGGAGAAGGTGTTCGCGTTCCTACCCCGGCCGCAACTCAGGTTGAGGAAGAGAATTATCCTGGTGGACTACACAGGAAAGCGAAGCTCCAAGGTAGAACGGGAGGTCTCCCTGCCCATCAAGATAGGTGGGAAGGAGACGCATTGCACGTTCTTAGTCGTCAACGGATTCGCCCACGATGTTCTAATTGGGCGAGACGTCGTGACCAGGTTAGATGTAAAACACGACTGCCGGACCTCTACGGCCAGTTTCAAGATCGATGGTTCGACAATCGACGTCCCTACGACGAAGGATTACTCTGGAGCGAGTATGCATTCCGATAAGAGTGATGCAGGCCCAAACAGGGAAAGTAGGGGCCCATCTACTATAGGGGAATTTCTTGTTATCATCGCTGAGCAAGAAGACCAAAGACAGAATCTCGAAGTTGTGAGGATCGGCGTCAACTATGTCGAAGCAGACAGGTGGGATAACGAGGCAAACTACCCTCCCATAACGAATAAGAAGAGGAAACGGGCCTCTAAAGGGAACGATGTCATCGTAGCGAAATACAAGTGCTGAATACACGGGTTATTGCACTTGTCGACTCGTCATCGGAAGCTGCGTTGTGTTCCCTAGAACTTTGGCAACAGTTAGCCTCCGATAAGGCGACGTATCATCTGAGGTCACCCGGGAACCGTATCCTCGTCGACCAATTGGGCATCTACAGATGCTTATCAGAATAATGGAAACACCTGAACGAAAGTGCAACTTACCAGATTAATATGGTGTCGGGCCACCTTTCGCCTTCAGAACAGCCTTGATGCGACGTGGAATGGAGGCATAGAGGTCGTGAATGGTAGCAAGTGGAATATTACACCATTCCTCGTGCAGGGCATCGGCCAGTTCTGTGAGAGAGGATGGAGGTGGAAATCGTCGCCGGAGTCGTATTTCCAAGATGGACCACAGATGTTCAATTATGTTGAGATCTGTGGATTGGGCGGGCCAGGGGAGGTGTTGAACTTCATCCCGATGTTCCTCAAACCACGCTGCAACAACTCCAGCTGTGTGAATGGGTGCATTATCATCCTGGAATATGGCGTCATTGTCCGGGAACAACATCCGGACCATAGGATGCAAGTGGTCTCCTAAAATTGCGACATAATCGTTGGCAGTGATGCGTCCGCGAAGTGTGACCACAGGACCCAATGAAAACCATGATATTGCGGCCCACAGCATCACCGTGCCGCCGCCATGTTTCACAGTTGGGCGGAGACACTGCAGATCATACGCTTCTTTGGGCGTTCTCCACACATAAACACGGCCCGTGGTTTGGAATAGGGTGAATGGTGACTCATCCGACCATACCACACGTTTCCAGTCGTCAACGGTCCAAGTTGCATGGTCGCGGCACCATTTGCGGCGTGCTAAAGCGTTCTGGTCCCTGATTAGAGGTTTGGCCCGTGCAACACGACCCCGTAAGTTCATGTCATGTAATTCGCGGCGGACTGTGATTGTCGAAACAGGTTGGGGGAGGTGCTGATTGAGTTCCTCCGTCACTTGCGCCGCAGTGGCACGACGGTTCCGCGTGACAATGCGCTTTAATACCCGGCGTGCCCTGTCACTGATGGTTTTCTTCCGCCCACTGTTCCGCTTCCCCGATGTGGTTTTCCCGTGTGTTGTGTAGGCCGTCATCACCTTCGACACTGTGCCTGGCGACACGCCTAACACACTAGCCACTGCCGTCACACTCACTCCACATAACCGCGCACCAACAATTTGCCCTCTTTGAAACTCTGAGAGGTCTCCCATTTTACATTACCTCCGTCTGCTGCAGCCACTGCACACTCCTGTTCCACGACGCCTGACGTAGTATGGAGACCGACCTAACACACCACCACCAACAGTCCGGCGCTGCGGTCGCCACGACACCACTGCCAACCCATACATCTGACGTGTTGCCAAATACAGGTGTTTCCATTATTCTGATAAGCATCTGTATGAGAAGAGAGTCGAGGAAGAGGCTGTAGTATCCATTATGCTAACTCAAGTACCAGATCATTTAATGTTTCTAGTAGTTGAGGGACTGAGCTACCCTGTCATCCTTGGTAGGGACTGGATTTCCCTTCACAAAGCCCTAAAGGACAACGAAAAACGCGGCTTGATTGTAAGGCTGTGCAGCGGAACAGTGCGTTTTCCTCTAGACAACGCCAACCCACTCAACAAAAAGTATGTCTCATCCTCCTAGTTAGCATATGAAGACGGACCGACGTCATCGTCCGTATTTTAACAGATTACGTTTTCATTGTTCTATTTGTGTTTCTAATCTTTTCTTTTTTGATCTTATTGTAGGCCATGACGGACCCACGAAGGGGTGAGGAATTCATCCGGAATTACTTCATCCACCACTACACCCGGTTTGATGAATTCGTCCGACTAAAGGTCCAACGAATCCAAATTGAAGGGAGTCCGATTGCGTAGTATCAGATTGATGTGTATCGGAAGATGATGTCCCAAAAGTACTAAAGGTGGATTGAGTATTTCGAATCTGAATGCCACCCGTCAGTTAAGCCGGCCATTTACCGAAGATGCAGCCGGTACATGAAGTTGATTCAAACCAGGATTACGCACGAAATGAGCGATCATTGGAAACATATGTATGTTCCCAACATCCTAGAGCCATCGAAGCATAGCACAGATTCTCACCCTCCTTTACCCGTATACACCCAACCTTTGTTTCCTGGCACAGAATCTTCTGCTCAATTCTGTCACCCAGGTTTTGTCTCATAGTACTCCTGCTACCTTCTCCCGACCCACCTGTCCCCCTTTGCCTATCTCAAAATCCCTTACCTGCCGAGACTCCATGACCTTGACTCACGTAAATGACGAAGGCTCCAGTCGTCGCAGGCATGTGGACACGAGCTGTAAGAGAACCCTTCGAGTTAGCCATGCAGTCAGACGTAGAACCTCAACCGGAACGAAGGAGGAACCATCGCAGAAGGACCAAGAGAACAAATCATGGGAGGAAGCACCGTGAAGACCGGGAGAAAAGACTCCAGAAAAAATATATTCATAAAACGAGATACGGCATCTCAAGAAGCCACTATTTGCGTTATTTCGTAACATGGTGGTAGTCTGTATTACTTCAACTATGCACCCGATGTATGTCAATTAAATAACACAGCACGATGTATTATTAATGCGTATCTACTATTTTGTGGAATCAAATCATGATGTTCTTTCTTTATGTAAGCTATATATATGCCTTTGTATTCTTTTCAACTTTTGTTCGAAACCTAGGAAATAATGCATGTAAAGTTGTAAAAATATCATAACATTCTTTAAAAAATCCAGGCTACTAACAGACGGAACACAAAAGAGTTCGCTATTACATGTTTATATTCTACCTTTAGGCATGTGTGTATACATTCATATATTGTGTGTGCTTTTCAGTGTGTCTTATACCATGTGTTCGGAGCCACGATCGGGCCCCATATATTACAGCGATAAAATAGGTGTCCCTATGTGGACAGTACATTTTCTGCATGCTCCGCAAGATTAATAAGTAGCCCAAACGAGGATTGCCAGCAAGACCAATTTCGTAATTCTGTTTGTTGTTTTCTTTTATATTTTTAAAGAAGTTTTGTTTTTACTCATAGGTAAAACTAGAAAGAATAATGTTCTGAACTATTCAATTATAACTAATGTCTACTTTTATAACGAATTAATGCGTAAATAAGACAGCCATTGAGACTTTACGTAGGCATCTGCATACACTGTAAAAATAGGAGATACAACGTTCATCTAGAAAATGGAGGCTTTTTGGATTAACTTACATTCAGCCAGTTTTCGGTTGAAAGTTTTACTTTCTCATATATATATATATATGAGCTCCTGCGTATATGACTTTTCCAATGTATTTCATTGAAGCAGAGTATTTTTTTGAAAGTAGAAAAGAAGAAAAGGAAATGTTCTCTTAAAATTATTTTTTTCTAAAAACAAGTTAATATGGTCAGATTTCGATCCAGGGTCTGCTAACACACTAGTCATATGCTCTCGCCACTTAGCTACGAAGGCAGTTAGTGCTCAAGGCTTTCCGACTGATATTTATGCTAGGGTTTTACTGCGAAGGAGGTTAATCATTAACATGTTTTTGTTCTTACTACGAGGAATGTCACGTGAAAAAAGGAGAGATACGTTTGCTACAATGTAAAGATTTATGCCCAACTTAATTGCTCTTTCCGTAAATGCAATTCTTGCCGTCCTCGATCTACCAGTGAATTGTTTACGCTGTAAAAGCAATATAGACACTCAAAATGGCGGAGCGTTCAGTGACAAGCAAGTAACGTTACTCCTGTTATTGGATTATAGAATATCCAACCAAGGCTTCAACTTCATCCACAAAACTGCGTAACATCAAACTTGCAATTTTAGCTTACACTTCGATCAGGAAATGACCGAATTTTAAGCGTAAAATAAGTTTAACGTTCACCGACAAATCACTTTGTCCAGTTTCAACCCATTTTCAGTTAGCGTTAAGTTATTACAAAGAAAAAGTTAAACTTTAAAATGAAGTTAAGGTTAGCAATCTTTACCCTAAAGGGCTTACACTAGATTCACATTTAAGAGTAAATACAACAAAACGCTAATTGTCGATTTTTGTTTCTCCATAAAGCGGAGTAACTTTCATCCATTTCGGGTTTCTACTTTTTACAGTGTAAACTGAGTGCATGATATCCAGCCGTCAGATGTGACAAGATTAGTGCAAATATTGGTTTTTGTTTTGTCGCAATAAGAGCAACTGCTCTTATGAACCACGTGATTTTTATTGGACATTCTTTCTCCTGCTTCGTATAATATTGCAATCGACTGCTTCTCGTAAAAGGAGTTGAACTTGCAGCGTTGGTTGGATATCAATGCTGGAATTGTACCTTAACTACCCCTTCATTCCTGAACATTTTTGGGGGGCGATCGTTCTTGGAACGAGGTACGGAACCTACATCCTGTTCCCAAACTGTGGGCCGCGGGCGACTGATTCTCCACGGAGGCTCGAAACCTGTTGTACACATATCCCGGTCCATTCCTAGAGGGATAACCTCCCTGGGTGACCGTTTCTCGTCGCGAGGGACGGAACCCAGCGAACGTGGTCTCTCACATCATTTTGTTCATCACTTCTCCCCGGTGTGTCCTGCTTGCCCAGAGCGGTGCGGAGGCTGGCAGCTATCTATACAAGACTGTTACACTGTTATGCTAATATGAACTTCAACTTTTTTCGTTCAAAGAAGGAGCATTAACAGAAAATGTTTATCAAAACTGGAACAATACTCTAAACCAGTGGTTCTCAACCGCTGGTCCGCGGACCGGTACAGGTCCTCGGCAAATTAATACATTTAATTATTTAACACTAATTTTTCGATTTCGACTGTTCTAGACATTATAATGAACGAGGGGTGTTCAAATAAAAAGGTACGAAACGACACTGTGGATATAATCGAAGTGTTTATTCAAAAGTAATCGCCAGAGGCCTGAGCACAACTATCCGACTGTTTCACGTGCCGAAGGATTCCCTGTTCCCAGAATTCCTGTGGCCGTGACAGCAGCCAGTCCTACACTGTGTCCTTCAGTTCGTCGTCCGAGTTGAAGCGCTTCCCTTTCAGATGTTTTTAGCGGACCAAACAGATGGAACGCGCTGGGTGACATGTCTAGGCTGTAGGGCGGAATGCTCTAGCTGCTTCCACTTGAACTTGCCTGACCTGGTCTCGGGCTATAACTCAAACTCTCCGGGCCTTCACGAAAACGGACACTACGCTTTCTCACTGACTTGTCGGACACACAGTCTCCCCCGTATACGGCCACCATCCGGCGATGAATATGGGCCGGTTTAACCCCTTCTGCAGTCAGAAATCTGATAACACCTCACTGCTCCTGAATTGTCGAATTGTTAAATGTCAACGCCATGATTTCCTCACACGCACTACCGCGTCAATTGGACGGAACACATAACTGACTGATTCTCTCCTGCGTCATGTGAGAGGCGCCCCGCATGCGCACAACCAAGCGGGATACTACATTCTCTTCCCTAGATGTCGCACTACGTTATCCCAAAGCGGCATATTCTTATTTCAAGCAGTTTGGTTTTCACGACGTTTTGCACCTTTTCATTTGAACACCCCTTGTATATTTCATTTCTTAAACAACTAGAATCTGAAACTATGCTGTCACCTTTGGAACACTTTACTGGCATATTACCGGTCCTTGAAAGTTTTCTTCTTTAATTTACTGGACCGTGGGTATACAAAGTTTGAAAAACGCTGCTCTAGACATTAGTCGCGGGCTTCCAAGACAGGAGAAAACGGTATTGCATATTGAAGTCATAAAAATGTGAAGAGAGAAAGAAATTCGGACTTCTGCAAGCTCATCTGTCTTATCTATTATTGTTGAAAACGTACTGGAAAATCAAATTTCTCTGAAATTCTATGTCGAATTGCAGAAAAGTTTAACAGAAACCTTCGACATGTTGATGATACCTGTAGTAAGGAATGTTTGAGTCTAACACAATGCTCCGAATGGTAAAGATGTTTCAAATCTGATCTAACCTTTCCCAACATCGAACACGTGGAAAGTGCGTACAAGTCATTTTCTGAACCGTCATCTAATTGTACGCAAAGCTGCTGAACTGAACTGCGAAAATAAAGATTGAGCCACACGATTTTGTCGGTAAAACTAGAGATACAACCTGTGTCCCCAAAGTTTATGCCACGTCTGTTAACAGCCGGACAAAAGGAGGACCGTGTCAGGATCTGTGAATTTGCTACGCCTAGCGAATGCTGACTCAAATTTCCTAAAGCTTGGTGATGGAACGTGGGTGTACAAGTGCGATATGAAAACGAAAGTCCAACCATCACGGTGGATTGGACAACCCTCATCACGGTTATAGAAAGCACGAATGAGTAAAACTTATGCTAAAATGATATTAATCGTCATCTTTGACTGGAAGGGGATCGTCCATTCGGATTTTGTGCAACATTGTTCCACAGTGAATGTAGCATTCTACGTTAAAAATCATGCAACGATTGCGAAGAAAACGTGCGGCGCAAGAGGCCAGAAATCTAGTCCTGGAAAGTTCATTTCTCGCTCGTCGTTCAGGAGTTTTTGGTAAAGCACTAGACACCTGTTGTCCCGAAACCGACTTCTTCCTCTTACAAGAGGAAATTCAGGAGAAATATCTATAGGACCTCCAGGCCATTCCAAAACTGAAATTCCAACCGGCATTTCAGAAAAAAACGCTGAGAGCACAGAGGAAAGGGGTGCTATGAAGGAAACAGGTTTGGCTAACTAGTGAACATTGCAATTTTCTCCAATATTAAAAAACTGCTTTCTTCTTTAAATACAGCTTTTGGAATTCAAGATTTCATACCAAACAATAAGATATTCGGTAAGGGAGTACTTCAGAAAAGTGTGGCAATAAAACCAGTCATGCTTTGTTTACAGTTTGGTTTTTGTCTTGTTCTGTGCAAAACTATTAGGGCTTCTACATCTTGTAGATAAAGTTTTGAAGACTCCTAAATGTAGCCTAAGAACTGAAATTTAAGTGATCAAATCTTGTGACAGGGGGGTAGCGCTGTGATACCTAACTTGTAGATGAGTTCTTTCACACTTATGCGTTCTTCTTTTCGCACTTGTACAGTTGACATACCAAAGGAGGACGAATATATATGCCTTTCAAATTCCTCGTGAATGGCATCCGCAACAGGAAGCTTTAAATTTAGGCTATCACGGTTCTGGGTACCACAGAGGATATGAAGAACCATATATAGCAGTCCCAATGCTGAGTAAATTCACTAAACGGAAAGCTCCTAATGGTTTTCCACCGTTCAAGAATCTTTACTCTTACAAAAGTGGTAAATGAAACCTGAAAGAAAAAACGATTAACCCAAAAATTTAGTTCATTGTAATCCTTCGGTCTTACAACCTATCGATCTGGTCTGGTGTGCAGACCAACACGGGTCATTACATGAAATATAATAACTTTCCGCTGTAACATACATTAATGGACCTCTAGATATGTAAAATAGCTGCGCTGGCCTAATCAAAACTTGCCATATATAATTAACTTAAACAAATAAATAAACTTTCCCCTCCTCCATTCTTATTCAAAGTCACTTTAAAAATGAAGTGTGTGCAGTTGATAACGTGGACACCATCTCCTGAGTTCTTGAAAATTATAAATCATACACCATGTAAATTCGTGCTTCTTTGCATTAGTTCCAATCTGCACCGCATACAACAACATATACCAATACACGGTTATATATGGTGCCCGAAGGAGTTAATTATATAGCTTAAGACCATTTGACCACACACATATGTACAGCTATTTACAACACTTTGTACACATGCAAATGACAAGATAAGAGAGAGACATATAATTTTACATCATATCATAGACAAAACTTTTTACGTCAGGTGGAGCATTTTTACAGCTAATTCGGTCCATTGTTTCCTTGTATTCGCGGTAGGTTGCCATATTTCACACTCTTCCTCCGATTGGTTTCTGGTCATTAATCCAGTCCTTGGATCCATTAACTGTTACTCGGTTTTTTACACACAAGTAAGGACCGCTGTATAACACAAACAACTTCTTAATAAGATGTTTATCGGCATCGCTAAGCGGATGTTGGCGTACGAAATCCAAATCATCTACCATAACGTTTCTGTCAGATGCGACGGGCTGGCTTTTCTTCTTTTCCCTTTTCTTGGTGGCTTCTTCCTTCTTCCCAGTCATCATCAAGAGCGTATTATCCCAATCCTCCGGATTTTGGTTAGGATCATTTCCCTCGAGTACTGGATTATCTCATGTGGTATTCCTTCTGCAGTCACGTGACGAATTTTCACCTCTTCTTTCGCTGTGATTATCGCCATGGGTAGGATTATCTTCTTTTTACCTATCAACTTCTTGAGAGTGGTATTCTTGAAATCAGTGTTTACTTTATGATCATTCATGAAGTCGCGGCTAATTAAAATGGAATACTGATGACCTTTGACAACGTAAACCTTACAATAATAAGTCTTTCCTCCAAAGCTAAGAGGTAGGACAGTAACCCCCACAACATTCTCTTTTCTAGTTCCCGTATAATCCACCAGGATAACTTGGGTAGCTTTTTCAAGTTTTGGGTGTGATACGAGGGAAGAAACCTTTTTCCAGAAGTCCCAAGAGCATAATGAGACGTCAGTGCCACTGTCGAAGAGGGCATCGCAACTTGTGTCTAGCAATCTCAGCTCAGTTGTGCTAGTTCCTCTATTATCAGAACAATTTTGCTCAATGGGTCGATCTTCATCAACTATTCCTTCATCGGTGCCATAATCCCGTTCTCTCATATTTATACGCAATAAACTAATTTTACATCTCCTGAGATTAGAGTTATAGTAGTTATGTGTATGAATTTGACTTATACACTTCGAAATTTTCGCAAGATTGACGGTGTCACATTGCTCTTTGGATATTCTAGGGTCTGTAATTCCTTTTGGTAGTTCCTTCCTCCGACCCTCGAGGTGGAATATGATTTTAGTTTTTTGAAGTCGACGAATAGGTTTCAGGAGGACTATTTTCCCCTTGGGATTTCCTACTTAGTTCCCTCTTTCTTTGTTGTTCTTTGATCTTGCTTGAGTTCATCACGTCTGGGGAACTCTGATCTCTGGGATGAGTTTTCTTTTTGTTCTTATGGAATCTTTTATCCTTCCCTGTCCATCTGCGTTGAAGAGGTTTATCTCTCATGTCAGTTTCTTCGTTGTAAGATTCTTCAGACTGATAAGTATGGAGGTGGATTTCATAAACACCGCTTTCTTTGACGGTGGTAAATCCTCATAATTCCTTCCCTTGTTCTCTACTTTAGGCGAAGTTCTCCGAGCATCGCACGTATCAAAGATGAATTCGAGTCTCCGGATACTCTCCAACTTATCTGTAAGGTTCATGTTCCTCTATGAAACTAACTGCCTTTGGTAGGACACGGGCATGAGTGGTATAAGAATTTAAATTTGACATTTCCGTTGCCTCCGAATCTAAATCTTATTAGGTTATAGCGTGATATCACGAAATGTTCCACGGTGTAATCTCGTTTTGGGTTGAAATGAATAGTTTTCAGCCTAGTTAGCTTAATGTAAGTCATATCTGCCGACTAGTAATAAGATAGGAACAAATTCTTAAAGTCCTCATAATTGGTAAACCGCGCTGTTTTAGAATTATACCATGATAACGCCAATTTTTGTAGGTCAAATGGCAAAATGTCGAGGTATCTAGATGTTCCAATTCCGACCAGCGAAGCCTACCTTTCAAATTGAAGTAAAGACGATCTTGCTGATAGCTCTCCATCCTCACTAGGGTAATTAGTGAAAAAATTTAATTCCGCTAAATTTATCCGCCTACTGTTTACTGGTTCATAAATACAACGATTCTGGTTTACATGGTCTCTTCTTCTCATGAATCGATTTCCTGAGTCTCCACTTAGTCCCTGAATATGACGACAAGGATATGATCCAGAAAAGGTTCATCGATCGTTGCTCTGTACCAGATTTACACTGGCTCGTGCACCATCGGTATCCAAGGGTGTACTCTGTTCGCTCGAAGATGATGACTTTACTAATCCGGTCGCACTCAAATTAGGACTAGAACATTTTTTTAAACTTTCTTGTACATGTCAACTCTTATTTTGCTGTTGCCCACATCGCGGTTGAACAACTTGTTCGTAATACCGTAATTCTTCAAGTTTCCAGATGGCGACTTGCAGACATCGTATGCCACTGCCTGTTGAGAATAGTCATACTGGTACTGATCGGTTTCTGATGTAAGCACTCCAATTCCATAATCAGACGGTTGAGAAATTTGTAAAGTAGGGCTCTACATTTTTCGTGCTTCCGACGGGTTACAGGGTGGGTGTGTCATTGCAGAAGGTAGGAGTAAAATTGTGCTCAGTGGTTAATGCATCCCACTGACACTGATGCTCCATATCACTACAGAACAGGTACAAACGCCAACACGTATGGGCGAAGAAAACTTTGCATGCCACGGTGATAGTCCAGCACCAGCATAAATTTTCCAGTATCTGTAGGCGGGTATGTACTGCCACCACGGCTAACTTGACAGTTGTACAACCAGTTCCTCAAAAACAATGTTCCTACGTTGTTGGAGGATATGCCATTTGGGACGAAGAGGACCATGTGGTACATGCACGATGGAGCACCTGCTAATTTCTTCCGGGAAGCATATACTCAATGTGAAACTCCCAATTGCCTGGCCACCCCGCTCTCATGACCTTAACCCTCTCGACTACTATATCTGGGGACATGTCAAATCCATCGTGTACGAGACTTCAGTCTCTGACTTGCCTACGTTGCAGTAACGCATTCAAGCGGTGTTCACGCACATTGAAAACATTCCCGATGTGAGCGATTCAATGCAGCGACGTATCGTTGCCTGTCTCCAGGCCAACTGCAGCCTCTTCGAACATCTGTTGTAGTTCCACGTGTGCAGTCATGCTATAGTGTACCAATTACATGTTTTATTCGTTCTAGGTGAAAAAATGTGTTCAAATTGTCTAGAATTAAAAAATGCCACTGTTCAAGGTCACAAAAAGTGATGTGGGAAACGAGATAAAAATCTGAAAATAATCCAGACGATATCGCTCTGTGACAGCCTTTGAATGCATATGATTTCATTTTGCTATTTAAACCCGTTTGAGTGGGACAAAAGTTTGAAATAGAGAAAAAATTAGTTGTTTGGAAAATGGTCACTGTTCAAGGTCACAAAAAGTGATGTAGGAGACAAGATAAAAATTTGAAAACAATACAGTCAATATTGCTTTGTGACAGCCTTAGAAATCATATGTTTTTATTTTGTTATTTAAACCCGTTTTAAATTTTAAAGTAAGAAGAAATTACAACTGTGCGAGGAAAGACCTAGATTTGTTTAACATGTGAAAGGTAAGTACTAATAGACGCCAGTAGTATAATAAAATGTTGATTGAGCTAGTAAAGTAATCAAATCTACAAACGCTAACCCATTTTATAATTCCATTTTATTTCATAATCAGTAACGAGACGAGACTGGCATGTCTCGTTCTCGTCTCAAATTTTTGAGGGCAGTCTTGATCTTGGTCTCGTCTAGACCTGGAAATTCCGGTCTTGGTGTTGGTCTTGGTCTCGATTGTAAACCTCGGTATTGATTGTAAACAGTCTCGTTACGTTAGTCTCGGTCTCGTCTTGACAATCTCGAAAGACGCTAGACTTTAAAAAGTTGCCATCTCTTGACTCATTTGAAATGAGTACGCAGGCTTTCCAATCTCATTACAAGAACAAGAATATTAATATGTTAGTAACATAGTTTCTTACATTGTTAGTTAGGGGTTTAAATTAGAAATACTATTCTGAAATAGAAAGAAAAATATTACGATTTTAAAGTAATAAAGAAGCTTTACTTAGGATATATATATAATACTAATAAAAGAGATACATGAAAATATTTCTATTATGGAAACGGATCCATGTTATACCACAAATTACGAAATTGGTATATGTGGCATTTAAATTTTGCTACTTCTAAATTATATTCACATTGACTGAATAACAGTTACGTTAAAAATGAAAATTTACAATTTAGTCAAAAAATTTTACCAGATAGATTTATAGAAATAAACGAACGTAACTGTTAAAAAAATTCAGAAACATTCCTTAGAAAAGTTAGGCAACCATATCTGCTAGGGAATGTTCAGTAATTTGGCTAATAAAAAGCATCCATAATACAATTCTCAGTATTGTTGAAAAAAACGGAAGTTTAAAGGAGATTTGAACACGGGTTCCTTAGTAGAAGCTCAGCGTTGTACTGACTGTTCTAAATTTCCAGTTAAGAAAGACAGTATAGAGTGTTAGAAATGTGTTGACTGAATCCTAGAACTAAGTTGATCCCACCGCATACGCCACATTTTAATCATTCTTGTAATTGTCAATTAGGGTTCGTAATTCCCATGAACTCAAAATATTTCCCATTTCTACCAAATTAAGAACTGACAAAATGGTGGCAGCAAATTCTTGATCAACATTGCATGCATAGCTACGATAAGAAACAATTTTCTTATTCTGCGTATGTGCAGAACTGAAAATGGAAAATATCCAGATAATCATACGAAAAGTCTATGAATTTGCCGTCATTACAGTGAAACAACATGAAATGCTAAAAATTATGCAAAACTTCTCTGGGAATTCCTAGCAACGTTTACAAAATTTTAACAGTGACAAAACTGTAAGGCTCTCCTTGTATAATAAAGGATAGTCTTAGTTCTTTGTACTGGGATCTATTTCGGGATGTAGTTTAAGTAAAATAAAGAAATGCAAGAGGATTTTTAAATATATGGGTTTAGTCTCATTGTTCAAGTAGATACATCTCTACAGCGCTTCGACTTACCAGGTATTCCCGTTGGTCGTCCTAACACTAGCGATCAACCTGTTCACCAGTGTAATACTTAGCTACTCGAAGTTTATTCAACGAACTAAAAACTCTTACTGTCTGTCTGTACAACACCGTGTACCAATGTAGGTTTCGTTTCCCGTTTTCGGGTGACGAGAATGCTCAATGGAATTCAGTGGGTCAGCAGATGCTGGAAGAAATGTTGGCCCAAGGAATTCGAGTGTCTTACCTTTTCCAACGGTCCTACCCGGAATCATCTTGCGCTGTAATTATTATAGCTGGTTACATACTCACATAACGTACCTGTTTGCTTCTGTTGTACATTTTTTCCATTACAAAATGTTGTTGTTTGCGTGAATTTATGTGATATTACGAAGCAATGATTCCTGTGCACTGAGGTAACTGTCCTCTGAAAAGTGCTGGTGACACTATATTTACGTATGTCTCTCTGTGTCACCTTTTGGAGTACGGGGTTCGTAGATACCCAGGAATCTTACAAAATTATAGTATATAACAAAAATTTTACTTATTGCCAACTTTTGTACATGGAAATAATCAAATACAAAGGAATTGAAAATACCATTTACCGAACTCCACGATCACAAAAATAGTTTACGATATTGCTCTTGTCTGATTAACGAAATCAATTCACACATTACAGCTGCAACATACATTAAAGCAAAAAGAGAAGAGTGAATTGTTTCCCGGTAGGTGCCACTTTCAAATAACACCGTATTGCGAATATGAAATAAACATATTGCGAAACTGAAATAAACATAATGCAAAACTGAAATAAGTACATTGGTATTTCAAATAAGTCGTGTTATCAGATTAAAATGTTATTCCAACAATCCTAGCAAAGCATAGCTTATTAGGTAAAAAAAATAACCTTACCTGAATCTATGGCATACTATGTTATTACACAATCTTACATTCCCTCTATGTTTGTCTGCCGACAACTTTCGACTCAAAATATACTAGGATTACGAGGGTGGTTAAGAGCTTGAGAGCTCTCGGCGATACTTCACCAACGGCATATAATTATATACAGCGTTCGATTTGTCAGAGGGAATGCCGGGGATTTTCCCTGGTCCCTGAAGATTTCATACCCGGTTGTTGATCCGGAATATAATCCAACCAGGGATGAACTTTTCGTATATCTACCCAAATAGGTAATATGTTTAAACAACTACTAGCTTCAGGAACCCCCCTTCGTAGTTTATAACAAATCGAACATTGATTATATGGATGATCCAAACTGGACGCAAGCTCCACCTCACTTGATTTGTATAAAAACAATACTGTCTTTATCGAATGTACAGGTACTTGTACTTTACGTGATAGTTTGCGCAGAATTTCCTCGGCATAAACTACCTACAGAGAAACTTCATTTATTTGGGCTTCACCAACAAGTTCTGGGAAGTCTTATAAAGTCGTTGTGTCTATCTGTCCACAATTTTCGAATCATGAACTAACAGGGCTACGAGTATAGTTGAGGTGTAGTGCTTTTATATTACAGGAGACTTGTGAATGGAGGAATATTTCCTAGCTTATGATTGGTTCGTTGCAACTTACGGTGCTGCCATAAACTAATATTTGAAATGTTATACTCTCACGCAAAGTTAGAATGACACCGGTTATTATTGTTTTGTCCATGATAACACTCAAATACTCTTGTGTTAAGGGTTACTATTCTCAGTAGACTGCAATTAAGAGTGGGGCTATCCGCTAGTTTTCGTAGAAGGAGAAATAATAATGATCGTAATACAGCGTGGGATTCCTACAATTTGATGAAAAATAAATATTTAATTATTCAGAATTTCAGATTCAAAAGTGCATTACAGAGGGTAGTCCTGCAATAACTATACTAACATTTGAAGATTACCGAGGTCTCCTGTAAACAAATGCTGCTACCACGTTGTTTCACATATACACGGTGGTCTTACGAAAACTTTCCAGTCTATTTACTTTGTGACTGCTGAGAGGTCTTTCGTAAAGAAATACTCTCAACGCCTTGTTTCATATATATATATATATATATATATATATTGTTCATCCTTCGCTTTTTCGATTTAAATCACGGACTAGTTTCACAATAAGTTGCCGTAATTCCATGTTAATGGGGGAATCCATTAACATGGAATTCCATGTTAGCGCGTAGAAATGAATTCGTCATTAAATAGACTACAACTGAATAGCACTATTGGTACACATTTAACACACTTGGATTTACTTACTTTTCTTCCCTGAAGAAACAACTCCCAAGAAATCCTAAATACTTAACTACTAAAATGATTGGAAGGACGTCCTGCTTTAAGACTTTAAAACGAGAATTGACATTTTCCTAGTTTCATTATAAAACAAACTTCGTTCTTAACAATTAGCCTATCCATCAGTCGAACAGAATTTAGAGTGTTTTGTGCAATACGTTATTATTTGACACTTTATAATCAAGCCCTTATTTCCACATACCTTATCATATACACTTTAGAAATCTCTGTCTTCACGATTTCAAGTAGCTAGTTAATACTGTCCTTAAGTCTCACATCTTCTTCTTCTCTTGCGATTGTCCGTAAATATAGTAAAGTTCTTCAAGATGATATAGTTCATTGAAAATAAAAGACTGTTCAGATTTTGGAGCTGCTATTCACACTAAGTAAAAATACTAAGTTCACTTTGCACAAACGAGTTATAGATAAACTAACTGTTCTTGTTGATGTAACCGGGTCGATGGTAAAACCAAGACTGGCTTCCCAAGATTTGTTCTGTCTGGTTTTATTGAATTGTGATCAGAACGGTGAAGACGCACTGTCAGAATAGTATCGTAAAATAGTATA
Organism: Lepisma saccharinum; assembly: GCA_022664845.1. Classification (NCBI taxonomy): domain Eukaryota; kingdom Metazoa; phylum Arthropoda; class Insecta; order Zygentoma; family Lepismatidae; genus Lepisma; species Lepisma saccharinum. Next base: position 41,400 of record JAGDQP010009511.1, read on the forward strand.
TAGAGGTAAACACTGGCACTGAATAAATGTAAATACTAAACCTTGGTTAATAATATTGAAAACAAAAGCACTATAATAGAATAAGAATATTATATAGAGAAATTTGCGATTATATTGGATGTATTATAGAAGGCGCTGGTGGGCGTCCGTCAAAATTAGTCCCAAGGTGGGAACTGGAGCACTGTATCAAACACTGGGGTGTCTTCACTAGGGGGGAACACTGGAAGTGGGGGATCACGTATGTGATAGACACTGGTAGTGGAAAATTCCTTCTGAGATGTCGTTGCTACTGGCATCAATGATGAAGTGCACTGAAGGGAAAACACTGGAAAGGTTGGCACTTTGGGTGGTTTCCTTGTAAGTTTGATCACTGGTTCGAAGGGGCTTCCCTATGTGTCACTATGGGTGGCGTCCATATAGAGAAATATACACAAACTGGTACTATGTCCATGTGGCGAAGAAGGCGTCCATATGAACGTAAAACACAGCATGCTTGGTAAAGTTCACTGCATCATAACACTCTGAAGTAAGGTATTTCGTATATTTATTTATTAGAAGTTAGCACGGATACAGCAAACGCCATTTTACACCGTTCTTGTAACAAACTTATAGGGACTGTAAAATTGCTCTCACTCTAGGTGGACTTTTTATTCTTAAATATACATATCATAAAAATCTAAGGATTTTAATTGTGAAAAGCTAGGGATATTAATCGTAGTATCCGTATTACTTGAAAGTAAGGGGTCTAAGGGTTGATAAAGCTCTGGGGGGGTGGCTTCAATAACAGTAGTGTCAGGAAGCTCTGTTTGTGGTAAGATGGGTGGCCTAACTAACGTCGCATTGGCCTGAGGGAGATCAACCGTCCTCGTGAGTGTTCTTATACACTGACGCTTACGAATTCTGGAGCAGAGGCACCCAAGGAGGCTAACAAATATTATGAGGAGAACATAAAGGGCGATGGTTGCAATGTCAAATGGTGTCCCCATCTTGCCTAGAAGAGTAAGGGAAACTACGTAGGGACACTAGTTCAAACTATCTATCTTTGTCTATGACCAGAATAGTGAAAATATCTTATTCGCTAATTACACAATGTGAAAACTCTTTTAACTATGATTCTGGTTCCTACGAAAGTAACATAATAAATCTGATAAAGTACTGAAGAAGTAAACGAGTGCGGTTTAGAGCACGTGGAGAGAAGCAAAATTATAAACAAAATGTGTGTATCAATGACTGGATGAGAGAGAGAGAAAAAAACGTGAAAACAATGAATTGAATGTGTTTTTTGTTTTTGTTTTTTTATTCATTGAATCCTCAATCAACTCGGGGTAGTAACGCTGTTCAATCAGGGGGGCCCTCCCTGAGGGAACAGGTTCAGTACCACCCGCAGGCTAAGGGAGGATTCGTGTGGCTGCAATAGGTCGGCCGTTGCCTATTGTAACTAAAACGTCGTTTGTAAACAAAAACGCGTCTCAATCGTACGTTATCTCCAGATGCTCTGTTCGCTGAAAAATACTGACAACAAATTGTGGAAGGAGCTAGCTAATATGAGAAAAGAAGACAACACTTGTAGGTGAATGACACTACAAGAGCCTTCATTCAGTACATTTTTAACTGTTGAAGAACTTCCAAGTTTTGTGCGTGTTCTTGTCCATAAAATAACAAATATACGTATTTACAGTCTATTCGCGAAAATATACACAGTGGCGGTCCGGTAAAATACACGGTACGCTAATACATATCGTATAAACAGACAATAATTACAACATAATAGGGGAGAGCTGTTCGTACCTTTTCGTAGCGGGTGAGTGATTTCAAGAAAATAGTGTATCAGAGTGACGACCAGTGGTTTCAGTTAACGACGTCTATGGGAGACGTTTTGCATCCAAGTCTGCCATGAGTCTTGAATGTGTTTTATGTTATCAATATCAGAATTGTCCAGTGTTGTCGTAGTGGTGGGTGTGTGGGGGTTCGCAGGGGTTTCGTCCGTGGGGGTGAAGGGTGGTTTGATCCGGGTGACACTGACAGTATCCTCTTTTCTGCGTTTCTTTACACTATCATCGTAATGAATTAAATACCAATTGGGATTTATCTTTTGGATGATTGTGGCAGGTATCGAATATACCATATATACCTTATATGGACAGGGACTCATCCCAACAAAGCATATTTTATTTACCATCATTTGTTACAAATCAACTTCAATTTTGTTTCAACGTCTACTGTTTTGTAAAGTTGGAGTGGGGGTTAGAGTGGAAACTCTGAAGTCTAAACAAGAATGAAAATATTAGCTAATATGAAGTAACCGAAAAAGAGATAAATGACTTGAATCTTAGCCTTTATTTTTTGTTTTTCTCTTATTGAAGAAATTATGCGAAGTTAAATGTAAATGCTCCTTCTGCACATCTGAACACAAAAATATGCACATATTGATCATATTCATCGTTACTGTTCTGCCCAAAAGAGGTAGGTACTTCAAGGCAAGGTAAACTCTCTCCATTAGTCCCGATCCTAGGCTTTCTTTTCTTAGCATGCGATTTATCTTTCTTAATACTGGCAAAGCGTTGAATTCGTCTTCTTCCTCTTTTTCTCTTTCTCTCAACCATATATTTCTTCCCTCAATATATAATCTGTGCAGCCAATAGTGTTTCACTGCTAGGCGAGAGCGAAAGGTGGTTTTGTAACTGCTAGAAGCGAGGCGAGAATGAATGATGCGAGAAAAGAGGCGAGAGCAAGAGTGAGTCATACGAGAGCGATAGTCTCGCGTAATCTCCCGCGAGAATTTCTCGCGTCTCCTACCTTGTTTTTCAACTTTCGATAAATATTGTTTTTATATTAAATTAACACCCGATATACCTATACTTGCACCGTTTCTTTGTGCGAAGATCTGACTCCAAATGGCACTATATAACGCAAGAAGGTTGTGCTACTTACTAGTGACATCAAGCTCCTCACTTACTACCTTCAATGTGGTAGTTACTCTTTCTCTCTCACCTTCCTTAGCTTCCTACTCCAGTTTCACGGTGAAGGTATCCAAAATTCACTCACTGGATGAATCCAACTGGGTATTTCAGGCAAGAAAGCCGTCTTTGCAAAGTTCGTGGGGAGAGCAATGAATATTGCAGCTGCGTAATAAAATCATATGACTTACGTGACAATGCTCGTAACGTAGTGGCTATTGCTATCTCTTTTACGCCCCATATAACATTCTTACCACCCAAAGCTGCTGACTTTTGCCGAGGAGTGAAAATAAATAATAACTTCCTTTTCTCCTGCTCGTATATGTCAACTCGACCTTGCAATAGCAGATTATAATGTCTTAAATTTTTCAAGTTTGCCTCTAACTCCTCAATACGTTTCACTAATTTTTCGTTTTCCGCCTTAAGCAATTTGTTTTCTAAAATCAAGCTGTCGTTGCACGTGCTGAGACGTTCTGTTGTGGTCTCTTCACTGATTTGCGTAATTTCGTTTTTATTTTCTTGACACATGACAGGATCTGAATTTAATATGTTTTGCAATATTTTCTTATTATCTCGTTTCTCTATTCGCAATGCACGAGGTTTAAATGTTTCGAGAGGTGTTTCTTGACAAGTATTTGGCATTTTAAGGTGAGGTTCAGCACAGTTCCGTAACAGTAATTTTGGTTTCAGATTAAAAAGTTCAGCTTTTAGATCGCGTTCATAATCAATTTTATCGAAATGTTCAGAACAAACGCGAGCATTGTCCTCCATGAAAACATCTTTTCTCTTACATATATATATCCAACGTTTTCTGCGTTTGATTTGTGTAAGAAATCTATGAAATGTAATGTTACTAATTCTAGATTTCCTAGTTGTGTTGGAACAAGTGTCCACCGCACATACAAGAGGCATTTTGCCTCCAATAGTTCTAACAGAAAGAATTAATAACCTCGTCTATTACTTTCACTACTATAGTTACTTATTCGGAAAAAACAGTTAAAACATAAATAGAAAAGAAATTGACACGCACAGCCAGAAGAAGATATGAGTACCTATCTACACGTTCAATATTTTGCTGACACCTTATGTAACGCAAACACGAACACATAAAAAGTACTAATGAAAACAAAAAAAAACACCACCCATCACGTTAAACTGATAGAATAGCAACAGGTTCACTGCTCTTACGACCAGGAGGGTTACATGCGTTGGACCAACACGGCGTTGAACCAACACGGCATTGGACCAACACGGCGTTGAACCAACACGGCGTTGGACCAACACGAAACCATCACGGCGTAGGACCAACACGGCGTTCGACCAACAATAATAACTGGCATACGACCAACACGGTAAAACATAAATCTTGATAATACTGAAATAATTATGTAATAATAATTTATGTAAAAAACTATAGCGTGGAGTGGCACTGGCGTTGGACCAGTACGGCGTTGAACCAACACGGCGTTCGACCAACACAGATTATTGCCCTGGGGTGTTGGTCGTACGCCGGTTCTTGATGCTTGAGAGGCTGTTGATCGTACGAAGTGTTGGTCCAACGCCGCATCCCCGACCAGGAAGGAGCTTATTCTCTCGACCGGCTCGCGCCAAGTTTTGTACAACGGGTGACGTCACAGAAAGCAGAATCCTTTGCGCATCCAGTTGTAGCATCTACCGTGTTTCTAAGTATCGTGAGTTGACTGTGGAGGGTTTTCGTACGCGGTTTTGCGTTCTGATTTTTATTTTAAATAGAATAATATTTTACGCATTTTATACTAATATATGGTTGGAGGAATTATTGAACTTATATAGTAAAGTGACCATTTCTTCCATCTCCTTTCGGGAACACGTCGAATTTAGAGGAGTGACAAATGATAAGTAAAGTGAACATGAAGACGGAAAACATCACATGGCATATCTGTATAAAACTTTCGTACTCCAACAGGCACAATTTTTTGTACGAACACATATTTTAGAAATAGAAAGACATTTTTAAATATTGTTTCGATGGTCCTGGATTCATCTTGATATTTCTCGCTGGAATGGATTTTCATTAGTATATCAGAGTTCTCTTCACGTTCTTCACAAAATTTCACACTACATATTAAAGCTTGCTTTTACTACTAACATTGCCTGAATTTTCATTTGTGACTTTTCCTTTGCCCATGTGTAGTTCACTAGTGAAAACCTCTCCATAAGGGCATTGCTGCCTAGGGGATACAATAATAATTCAATAACAATTTTTATATAATTGTGGTGATTTGTCGGCTGGTAGGTGTCAGGTATGTGTTTTTTTCCTGTGGAACTGGGTTTTACTTGCAGAATATTTCTTACGGGTTCAGGCATTATTATATTTTACGGTACACTGTTTGGAAATCGGGGACGGAAGTGTTATTTCGGCGACTGTTCCCCAGAATCGAGAACGAATGGTAATAACAAAAAGTGCTAGGCTTGAACGGAGACTCAAATGTCTTTTGTAATGAAGATCTTCATTTATGATTAATGGCTTAAGTGTTACAAAGTTTTGACAGCTTCGTCTTTTGTTTACTTTGGAGACCGAAACCACTATTCTTTCGTTTACAGAATTGTCTCATTTTTAAAAACATAAAATAGTGAATAATTCTGGCAATTATGTTTTCGTTATGTTCGATACACGGGAATGAAAACCGAGCCGCAGTAGTTCAGTGGTAGAGCATTAGGGTAGCATTCGGGAGATCGTGGGTACGATCCCAGCGGCCGACAATCCTGACTGTGGTTTTTCAGGGTTTTCCTCAGTCACACCATGGAAATGCCGGGATGGTACCTGCAACATAGCTCCTTCAAATCCTTTACTCCCACTATCCTAAGGACCATAAAGGCCATAAATAAAATTCAAATTTCAAAAACGGAAATGAAAATTGATCGTTTTCGAGCAACTGGAACACCGTTTTTTCATACATATTTAAACTATTTATGTTTTCAACAAGGAAACACCCGACCGCAGAAAGAAGCCTGTACACAGGGTGTACAAGTTTCGATTTGGATTAATTAACTTTCCCCTCGTTTTACAGTTTACTACTTCTGCTTCAGGAATGGATAACTTGCTGATATGGGCGTTGATTGCATCTTTACACACAGAACACTGCACAGAATCGGTAATACGTCTAGTAACAAATCCTGTGACGTAGCAAGTAAATACAATCGACAACTTAGGTCATGAGATAATCATGTTCAATAATTCATCACAATCTCAAAATTCTTCAGCCACTAAATTATCGAGTCTCTTCTTTAAATTATCCAACCCACATGATTTTTCACTTTGCTTGGAGCGAAAGGTAAACTTAAAGTCGTCGAAAGATATGTAGACCACCTAAGGCTTTCCTTTGTTTTCCAAAACTTCTGTTTCCAAATTTTGGGGGTTTGAGTAGGCTGTAGAAACTAAGAATTTTATATAAACACTCATTTTTTTTCACCAGGACTTCAAAGATTTGTGTGTGTGACGGAGTCAATTTTGGGCACAATCGAAGGTGATTAGTATGTACAATGTCCAATGTCCAATGTCCAATGTGACCATTTAGCAAGTTTCTTGTCCATGATTAATTGTTTCTTCGTCATTAAGCTGTTCCTAATGCACTTGAATACATGAGCAGCGTCAGAAAAGAAATATTTTCCTTCCATCATCTAAAGGGTGGGCAAAGAAATTTTTCATAGAATCTTTCTCTCCTATATTCCAAGTTCTTTCCATATCCCACGATTTGTAGATGCTCCATCAGCTACCGCTGCGTCAACAAATGCACCAGCAGCTTCGAGAAATGAAATGGCTTTTAAAAGCAATTGTATCAGTATTAGGGGTGTTCAGAAGTCCAAAGTCAATTCTGGAATTCGGAATTACTTGGATTCCGAAATCTTGCAGAATTCCGATTTTCCGAAATTCCGGAATTCCGACTTTCCGAAAATCCGCCATTTCGGAATTGCCAGTGCTGTGGTGACTCAATGGTAAAGCGCTCACTTCTGGCGCTTGGTTTCGTCAGTTCAATCCCTGTTAGTGCCATGTAGGTTTTGTCGTGAACAAACACAGTGTGCGTGGGTTTTCTCTTTCCTCCTACTTTCTCCATTCCACCAATTATCCCATCATCATCCATCCGGCCTGAGCCAAATTTGCCCAAAGCCTTTAGGCTAAAAACCTGACAAAGACCTACATTTAACTTCATAATTTGGAATACCGAAATTCCGGCTTTCCGAAATTCAAGAATTCCGACTTTCCGAAACTCCAAAGATTCGAAATTCTGACTTTCCGGGATTCCGAGTGCGAAGTGGCTTAAAGGTAACGCGCTCATCTCTGGCGCTTGGTGTAGTCAGTTCGATCCCTACTGGTGCCATGTGGCTTTGTGGTGGATAAACACCGTATGCATGGGTTTTCTCGGGGTTTTGCTGTTTCCTTCCACTTTCTCCATTCTACCAATCATCCCATTATTATCCATCTGGACTGAAGCAAATTTGCCTAAAGCCTTTAGGCAATTGGTCTTAAAAATTAAATTCAAATTCATAATTTAGAATTCCCAAATTTCGACTTTAAGAAATTCCAACGTTCTGAAATTCCGGAATTCCGAACACCCCTGATCAGCAGTAAAGATTTGGTAGTTCCACAAGAAGTAAATGTTGCAATCGGTTGTGCATGAGAGTCCCCGAATTATTGTTACATGAACACCAACCCATGATCTTCCATTTCAGAATTAGGATTTGGTTTTAGCATATTCTGAACAAGTCAATTAAAAGTCATTGTCTTTGAATTTTTCCAGCAGTTCTTTATTCGAAGGGGCTTTCAAATGCGAAATTTTAGCTCCCTCCTTTGTTTCAGCGGAACTATAACCACTTTTACAGAAAGGAACGAAACACTTTCTTCCTTTGTTTTGTTTGTGGTAACAATAACAGTTCACAGTTTTTGTAACAGAACACAGCACTTCTTGGTAGTTCGTGTTGATAACAGTTCAGTTATGAAGAAATTTTGTAGTTAAAAGCAATGAAAAATGTTGTACTACTTGCAGTCACAGCTATAAGTTCACCTGTTAAACGGCCCGCTGAGTAGGCCCGCAGTTTGGCCTGCCATCTAGTAGTCGCAGTTGAAAATACGTGCGTTATGGGAACATAAAATTTATATTGCTGAATGCTCCCGCTTCCTCACCTACTTATCTTACACCGTGCCGCCAGAGAACAGTGACTATCTGGCAAAAATGTTCGCCGATGGACCGACGGCGAATATTCGACACGACGGCTGGCCGCCAATGTTCGCCGGTGGACCAACGGCAAACATCCGACGCGGCGGCAGGGATGCGGAATTAATCTAATTCCGACGGCGTCCCGCCGGATCTAGGCGGCAAGCCTCGGCGGGTTGCCGGCAGTTTGCTCATGGGGTATGCAATCAACTTTGAAAGATAATCTAGGGCACAGTTCAATATAATAGTTAAGAACACATCACATTAACGTCCTATCAACGAAATAAAATTCTCGTCGGAATATAGCTTGAAATTCAACGTGTTTTCAAGAGAGGACGCAATGTAATAATTAATGGCATTCAATTAGCTTTTAATTACAAATTATATTCCATTAAATTAGGAAGAATCCCATGAAACGAAATGTTTGAATATATTTCAGCATCATAGTTGAATAGTTTCCCAATCATAGTTGAATATAGCAGTTGAATCTACCGTAAGATGTAAAATCCTCCGAGAAGAAAGAAAGTAAGAAACTGGACAGTGAGTACACGGACTGTATTCTGTGCACTTGGACAAAGGGAATAGGAGGGAAATGTTTGTGAGTTTTGATGGGAGTCTTGAAAATATATTAAACATGAAGTCTGTATATTTATTCCATTAGTTTGTAAGCATGTATCTAGAATAAAACGTTATGAGGAGGAACCTGTATGCTGAGTTTTTTTTTTATGGGGGTCCGCCTAACCACTCCTGCCTTTTTGCATGCTTTGCACAGGTTTAGTCGTGCACTTTCTGGGTCGTCCAACACGTACATCTTAGTACTTCTCAACCTGGGGCAGGCTTGTCCCCTTAGATTGTTGGATTGCCGGAGTTCCGGAATTCCATGAATCTCCTGTGTTGCAGCTGTTCGAGACAGCTGGTGTTGCGGGATGAACTTTTGACCAGGAGTCCAGAATGTTCTTATGATCTCTGTTCCTGGATTGGAACATTTGCTAGCGAGGAGTCCCTACCTATTAAAAGCTTTTTTTTTACAAAAAAACATACGATACACATAGGACAATACAGGACGACACAACATATAGCCTTGAGAATGTCTTATTATTATTATCAGCGACACCCTGTAACGACACTAATAAGATTATTTTGCTGCTTTCTTTGGTTGGTATTTTCTTTCTGCTTTGTTGTTGTTGTCTCATCACAGGGGTAGCCATCCGGTCTTCTTCTGTTCTGCTGTTCTTCATGCTGTCTTCTATCCTGAAGGGGGAGAAGAGAAGCTTTTACAACTGCTTCCTGGTCAGTCCTGAATGCATGCACTGTTGTGCATGAATTTTTCCTTCTCTTCTTCCTCTATATGATTATCCACACTCATGCAGTGCACATTCACTCGCAGGCTTGGTATGCACATATTCGAACGGAAGCGGCCCCCTTCGGTCAGTTTGTCTGATTATAATTTGTTTCCACTATGTTTACTAACATTAATCCCGGTTCCCACCACCATCCACACGCGCTTTCACACTTTGAGCGGAACACTAATATGCTAGTATATTGTTAATCTTGTTTTTAATTTCTACACTGTTTTTTAATTTTTATTTTCTCACATTGTTAAGTTTGAATAGACGTTTTTGCATTTAAGGTACATACTTTACAGTTTTTGATATGTTGTCATTAATGTCAATAATTCGCGGATGCCGCGATCGACGCAGAGACCCGTCTCTCGCACATAAACACTGCACTGTTTAGTCCGGTGGTCGCTCACACACTTTCATACTTGTAGAGTCTTTCTTACTCTTTCCCCGCGCTAAGGCGCGTCCCCTTGCCAAAAATCTTCTTTTGTTGAATGATGAAAGTTTCTCTGCCGTCTCTCAGAGGACCGCCACGAGCGCTGGAGTTCTCAGAACCTCCGTGACGGGTCTTTCCCCCAAGAGGGCTCTTTGTTCTCTGACTAGATCTTCAATTTCATGGTATCTAAGAACAACGTGGTCCGGGGACGCAAAAACCCCGCAGGCGTGGCACATATTATCTTCCACTAATTTTTTATCTTTGAGTTTTTACCGGTAATGGCCATGAGCAACCCTCCCTCGATTTCCAGTTGCATTTTAGTCCTTTCAGCAACGTCCGGGAAGATGTTGTAAGCTCTTCTTGCCTTGGATTATTTTTCCCAGAATGATTGTCACGCACTGGTGACATTCTATATCGCTTCTACTTTCAGCTGGTTGATGGAGAATTTCCTCTACCTTGTCTTCTCGTCCTTTCCTGAGCCAGTACGCCTGTATGCTGAGTTTTGGATTATCGCATGTTTCATAAGTTCAGCAGGTTGGACGGTGAAGTTGCATGAAATTGCTAGCCTGCAACGTTACATTTTGGCACCGCAGCGTAAAGCACGATATAAAAAATGGATATTAAAGCAAAGAAGCCTGTACGAGGTAGTTTCACCAAAACGTACAATATTGTTGAGACGGAATTGAAGCAAGATCAGCCTGAAAGGTTAAAGTGAATGTTACAAAAATGGAACATTTATTTGGAGAACTTTTTTTGCGTTAATGACAAAGTGCTTGAACTACTTCTTTGTGACACAGGACCGGACAGTGAAAAACAATACGAGACAGAATACGCTGCAATTGAAGAATACAGAAACATGATGTTTGAGGTGCGTGTGAACTACGAACGGTTTTTGAAGAAAGATGCGGACGGGACTAGTGTTAATGGTAGTTTCTCTGACGCTAAAAAGAAGCTGTAGTGATCAAAACTTGAACTGAAGCAGTTTGGTGCTGAAATTAGTGAGTGGCTAAGTTTTTGGAATCAATTTAAACGCATTCATGACGATGAGGATGTGAAGAAAGAAGACAAATTTCAGTACCTTCTTCAGGCTGTGGTTACAGGTACAAGGCATGGGACGTTGTTAGCAGTTACCCGCCTACAGGTGAAAATTATGATGAAGCAATCGAAAGTTTAAAGATTCGTTTTGGAAGAGCTGTTAGTGGAATTTTATGTACGCGAGTTGTTAAATTTAGTTTCAGTGCAGAAGAAAAATGTACCACTTTTTCGTTTGCATGATAGGCTAGAATCCTATTTGCGCGCTTTGGAGTTAATTGGCGTGACAAGCGATAAATATGCAGCAATGTTGTTCCCCCTCGTTGAGTCGTGCTTACCAGAAGATATTTTAAGAGTATTGTTGAGGCATGGATGTACTGAAGCGGCCAACGACGATAAAGTGGATGACATTTATAGTGGAAAAATTGAACCAGCTGTTTACATTTCTCAGAAATGAAGTAGAAGGCGAAGAACGAATTTCACTAGATCAGGCCGGTTTTAGGGCGGTAGACAGTGGAAATGGCATAAGAAGTAAGAAGAAGCAGGCTGAAGAACGGTTCCCACTGCAAGTAATTTATTTTCTGGTCAGGCAGAAACTGCAAAGAGGACTTGCTCGTTCTGTGAAGAAGCACATCCCGAGAAGAATTGTAAGAAGGCGCAGAATATGACGCTGAAAGAAAAGAAGAGGTTGCTAACGAAGAAGCAGTGTTGTTTTAAGTGTTTTAATCGTAATCACCATCCTCGAGTCTGTTCTGTAAACGTTAGGTGTTTCAAGAGCAATGCTAATCATTTTGCTGTCATGTTTGGTAATACATCAGAAGAGACTAGTGACAAGGAAACACGTACCGGTAGCGGTAAAAAAGCTGCTACGTCTACTTTGACTTATCAAAACTGTTGTGAACAGTACATTCTGCAGACACTTAAAGTGAAGTTGAAAGTAAATTGACAAGTGCGTATAATACGAGCTCTGATCGATACAGGTTCGCAACGGTCTTACATTTTGGTAAAGACAGCCCGCCAGGTCGGTCTTAACCCGAAGTCTACAGAAACTTTTATTCATGTTTGGTAGGGTTCAGTCAAGAAAAGAAATTCACAACCTGTATGAAATAACTATATGCGATCTTCGTGAACATTTTGCATGTAATCTGGAAATGTTAGAGAGAGACCAGTTATTTGTAGTAACATCCGTAGTCTTAAGCGAGGACCGAGGTTAAAGGAAATGAAGAAAAGGAAAATTTGGTTAACGGACTTTGGCGGTAATGACTCGGATATTGAGTTATTAATTGGAGCTGATGTCGCTCGTAAATTTCTGTCCAATAATGTTCAGAAATTAGGATCCGGTCTTGTTGCTGTCAAAACGTTGTTAGGATAGGTTGTCATGGGAAAGGTACCTGCACATGAAGAAACTACTAATGTGTCAACAGCGTTGTCAGTTATTTCTCTGTTGACACAAAATGTTAGCATATATGATCTTTGGAAGTTGGATACGTTAGGCATCACAGATTCCGCAGAGACGAAAACACGTAAAGAAGTGGATCAGGCCGCACTGGATCATTTTCAGAAAACCGTAAGGATTAATTCAGAAGAAAGATACGAAGTAAGTTTACCTGGGACGGATGGCCATCCACAGCTTCCTAATAACCGACTAGTAACCGAGAAGAGGGTCTTGCAGTTACGGAAAAACTGGTACAAGGCGGAAAGTAGGAAGCAAATGATGCAGTCTTCAAGGATTGGTTGGAAGAAGGGGTACTCGAAGAGGTGTCAACGGACGAAGCCACAAAACCTGGTTACTATCTACCACATCGAGCAGTCTTCAAATAAATTTCTACAACAAAAGCCAGACCAGTGTTTGATGCTTCATGTAAGATAGCAGGTTCACCGTCTCTAAACGACTGTTTGGCAAAAGGGCCCAATTTAGTAGAATTGATCCAGCCATTTTGTTACGGTTTAGGGAGAAAAATATAGGAGTAGTTTCTGATATAAGAAGAGCTTTTCTCCAGGTTGCTATAAATGAGGACTTTTAGGTTCTTTTGGTGGGAGAATTTTGCAGAAAATCTCCAGAAGCTATACAAACATCGTCGAGTTGTATTTGGAGTAAACTGTAGTCCGTTTCTGTTAGGTGCCGTATTAAATCACCATCTGGATGGAAGTGCTCGTGAGATAAGCCCGTATCTGAGAAGCTGAAACAGTCGTTCTATGTAGATAATTGCGTAACTTCCGTAGATAGTGAAGAAGAATTAGTGCTTTTCATCGAACAAGCTACGAAATTCCTTGCTGAAGCAAAATTTGACTTAAGATGTTGGGTGTATACTAGTCAAGAAGAAAGTTATGTAGACAGTGAAGTTTCTGTATTGGGTCTGATTTGGAATAAATGTAAGAACGTACTTCGTTGTGACTTCAGCAATTTAAGTGAAATCACGCAACCCGTAACAAGAAGAAGTATTCTTTCACTTGCGCATAAGATATTTGACCCTTCTGAGTTCCTTTCGCCAGTCACTTTAATTCCGAAGCTGCTACTTCAAGAAAGTTATTGTTCGAAAGATCGTTGGGATGATCAAGTTTCACCGGAGATAGCACGGAAGTTTGAAAAATAGATGAAAAGTTTGTCTTCGCTAAATGATATAGAAATCTGTAAACGTTTTACTATTGATGGATCTAGGAAGACATGGAGTATGTACGTTTTTTTCGGATGCCAGCCAATCTACATATGCCTGTGTTATGAGAAGTGAAAGTCCGTCAAATGTCGAAGTGCAGTTAGTGGCAAGTAAATTTAGAGTTGCACCAATGAAGAAAATAAGTATTCCTAGACTCGAACTGTTAGCCTGCTGTATTGGTGCTCGTCTTGCTTCACCGGTAGTTACTAGTTTGAATCTAGATATCCCTGTTTACGAGTATTATTGGACTGATTCTACCACAGCTTTGTGTTGGATAAAAGGAGATTAATCATGGGGTGTTTTCGTGAATAACAGAGTAAAGGAGATTCGTTTTTGTCTGCTGTTTCCAATTGGATGCATGTACCTGGTGAATACAACCCAGCTGACCTGCCCAGTAGAGGTTCTGAAGCCATCACTTTGCTGAACTCCAGATGGTGGGAGGAACCACAATGGTTGAAGATGGAAAGATCAGTTTGGCCAAAAAAAAGGAAACGGTGAATGAAGAGGAGGTGAATAGTGAAAAGAGTAAAACTGTTGTCTCTCTAGTAACGGAATGTGATCCGTATGAAACATGAAATACTTTTCCACGTACCAGAAAGCACTTCGTATGGTGACTTGGATGCTTAGATTTGTTAACAATTGTTCCCATCCAGAAAAAAGATGTTTAGGAGAATTGACAGTTCCGGAGTTGGAAGCTGCAGATAAGATGTTGCTGCGCAGTGGAGCGGGAAGCTTTTGGAGTGGACAATACTAGATTAAAGTCTCTGTGTACGCTTGTGGACAAAGTGTCAGAGTGAGACTGAGTGTCTCTGTGTACGCTTGTCAGTCAGAGTGAGACTGAGTGTCAGAGTGAGACTGAATTCCAGAGTGAGTCAGTCATGATTAGTCAGAGTGAAGACTAAGATTTCAAGAAGAGAAGACTATGAAGATTTTAGAAGTCCTTTTGTGTTGCCTTCTGATCACAAGTTAGTGTACATGTTGATGATGGAACAACACGTGAATATGTCACATGCTGGAACGCAAATTCTGTTGTGTCGTTTAAGGGAGAGATTTTGGATGCTGCGTGCTAGAGAAACTATACGTTCTGTTCTCGCTAAGTGTGTTCGATGCAGAAGACATGCCGCGAAGATAGTCAAAGTACCTACGATCGCGCTACTGAAACGTAGCATAGAGTAAGGGACGCTTTTGTTTTTGAAATTACTGGGGTATACCAAACAGGACCATTAATCTTAATGAATGGGGAAAAGGCTTGGGTAGTTTTATTTACTTGTGCGGTATATCAAGCGATCCATTTGGAGTAAGTGCTATCCTTATCGACTTGTGGTTTCCTGCTGGCTTTGAGAAGATTTATTGCTAGAAGAGGAAGGTCGATAATCATTTACAGTGATAATGGTATGTACTTTACAAGAACTGCCAATCTGTTCAGCCCGATCGACTGGGAGAAGGTAGCTGTAGAATCTTCTGTTCGGAGAATACAATGGAAATTTATACCACTTAGTGCTGCATGATGGGGAGGATGGTGGGAGAGTATAATACGTACCTTAAAATCTCTGTTAAAGAAGACATTAGGAAAGGCATCTCTGAACTACGAAGAATTAGTGACAGTGTTAAGTGATTGTGAAGCTGTGATAAATTCGCGACCATTGACATATGTGTCTGATGATGTGGAGGACTTTGTATCATTAACTTCTGCTATGTTGATGCAAGATGTTCAAGAAACAGGAATTCCGGATTTGGATGATGTAGACAACTCTCAGTTGACAAAAAGGTATAGAAATCCACAAACTGTGAAGAAAAGGTTGAGAGACAGGTTCAGGACTGAGTATTTAGGACTTTTAGTGCAAAGACAGTGGGTAAAGGGACATACCAAAGATGTGAAAGAAGGTGATGTTGTTTTAGTTGGAACTGACGACAAACGTAAGATAAGTCGGCCATTAGGAAGAGCCATTGAAGTTTTTCCTGGAAAAGATAAGTGTGGTCAAGTTGTGAAAGTCAAGACTGCGACTGGAATTCTAATTCGTCCTGTGCAGAGACTGTATCCTTTATAGATATCCATTCCAGCGGACTCGGATAGTGAAGTGGAATCGTCAAACATGCCAGTGAGTAGGAGAGACACTTGAGACTATAGCGGAAGAGGACAGTGCAGATAAAATTGTGACTACGAGGTATGGTCGAAAAACAAAGTTCCCAGTTCGTTATCTGCTATGATGTTTTGATTATTGTTCACAATCAAAAGTTGGGAGTGATGTAAGATGTAAAATCTTCCGAGAAGAAAGAAAGTAAGAAACTGGTCAGTGAGTACACGGACTGTATTCTGTGCACTTGGACAAAGGGAATAGGAGGGAAATGTTTGTGAGTTTTGATAGGAGCCTTGAAAATATATTAAACATGAAGTCTGTATATTTATTCCATTAGTTTGTAAGCATGTATCTAGAATAAAACGTTATGAGGAGGAATCTGTATGCTGAGTTTTGGGTTATCGCATGTTTCATAAGTTCAGCAGGTTGGACAGTGAAGTTGCATGAAATTGCATGTTAATTAGCCGGGAACGTTACATCTACGTTGAACTAACATTTTATCAACAATATCAAGTCTTTGTTGAAATATGATTTAAAATTAAACGTATTTCTTTCAGACGATAACGTTTAATCAAACATCAACGTTCGAAACACGTTTTTGTGCTACTGTCGTAGAGCGTCATCTTCATCCGATGGAAGGTAATCACAAACTACCATCACTTCACCTTGCAAAGAGACCTTAGGGTCAAGACCTTCCGTCGGGCAGAACAACGTCCTCATCAGCATCATCACACCACCAGCAAATTTACTTCATAAATGTGTACTCAAATGTTCTCAGTGGACCGGGTAGCCGTGCGGTCTAAGACGTTAGTCCAACGACTCGAAGGTCCCGGGTTCGAATCCTGCCAGGGGCACGGATATTTGTGGATATTAACTTGATGTAAATAGGCGAATCGTGACGGACCGAAGACAAAAGTTACTAGACTGACCCATATAAAATACAGTTTACCCAAGTTTATAAAATCTTTTCAGTTAGGGCTACGGCTTTTACAAGATATTTTCTTCGTATAACAACTTCCCTGTCCTAATGCGAACTGCAAACACAAAACTTGATAGAGGGTTAAAAGAATAGAGGATAAAAGAGGAAATTATCAAACAAAAAAAGAAAAGAAAATCCTTAATTTACTCATATACGCTTGTTAAAATATCCCCTACTTCTCTTGAACATAAAGCAATGTTTGTTTCCTTTCAATGCTGAAAACTATAGCTTTCTTTCTTTCTATAAGTTTTTCAAATATGAATCACCTCACTTACAACGAACAACAAACCTGTAAACGTATGCCCTTGAGGCAACATTCAGACAAGTTTGTGGACTTCGAGTATGAATCATTGTGAGCTTAGTACACAATCTGACATTGATAAAAGAATTCTTGTTTTCTTTTGCTCACCGAAACACAAACAATATGTTTTGTGAAATCATCAGCTAAAAAAGCAAGAGTAGTTAATGGCAGGACTAGTAAAGGTTTCGATTGGAACTGGAAGACAAGCCACGTGCATTGTAATTGTTTTGTGGTGGAGATAGACAAAGTCGATTAAAGCTTTAAGTGCTCTTGGCCTGACGTAACATTTAATTCATTGTTTCTCAGATGTTATAAAAAAAGGTAGGCGACATTGAAAACTGTCACTGTGTTATGGCCACAGATGTTATAAATCTGTGTTTCAAACATATTTTTA
>JAGDQP010009512.1:6430-58760 GCA_022664845.1 Lepisma saccharinum
AAAAAATCATTCTAAAACTTCCTATTATCATGACTCTTCTTGAGACGTTTACGAGGTACCACGTTTCCCACTTTTGGCACTGGACATAGATTGCGATGTCGTCAGTCTCCTCGAAATTTCCTTCTCTTCAGAGCCCTCTTCCTTCTAAAAAAAAAAAAAAAAAAAAAAAAAAAAAAAAAAAAAAAAGATTTTGTTTTGATTTTTTTATGTTTTTGACTTTGTACACCTGGTTCTACGAAATTCGACTCAATTTTAATTCTTTCTTAAAACATTAAATTCATTCACTACTTGGCCTTCTTTGTTTCCAACACCCCCACTTTCTATAACACAACCT
Organism: Lepisma saccharinum; assembly: GCA_022664845.1. Taxonomy (NCBI): domain Eukaryota; kingdom Metazoa; phylum Arthropoda; class Insecta; order Zygentoma; family Lepismatidae; genus Lepisma; species Lepisma saccharinum. Next base: position 6,765 of record JAGDQP010009512.1, read on the forward strand.
GCACCACTAACTTCTTTTATTGGGGACTCACCATTTTCTACATCGCCAACTTCCGCACAAACACCTCCAATACTATTTTCTTGCAGAAAACCTTATTTATTTAAAACCACTTGCTTTCCTAGCACTGATAAAGGGATCACAAAAATCACCTATTTTTTTGTATTCGTATTTTGTAATCTAGCGCGGAAATGGCTAATTATGCCCATCCATTGCGCTTTCGTTTTATTAATTGCTGTTCTATAATAATATTTATAATATAATACAGTTTTGCAGTCTAACAGTCTTAATAATTGATGTTTTAAGGTAACTTATTTATTGGTTGCTATGGTTTCTGTTCGCCATAGTTGTCAGTCACTCTTAACTCTCTTGTCACTATTATATTTGATGTTGTTATCACAGATAATTTTGAATTTTCATGATGTAAAACTATTATATAAAACACTGCAACACTTTATAACACTACTGAGCAAACTTTCTTGAAGGAAAGGCCGAACAAACTTTGGTATACTGAAATAATCCGCGTGTCTTCTGAGCACGTGGATATTGTCTAAATAAGCAAGCATGTTTATAGGACAAACATGTGTATAAGAATGAAAACATGTAGTGACACGCACAGGAGCAGACCACAGTCAACTTCACAAATAAGCACCAGATGGAGCGGATAGAAGAAGATAGAGGGAGCTGGAATCAATGTAGGAGAAGCAAGAAGAACTCCCCTACAGTCACGTATAAAATGGACTTGCGCAAGGTGAGAAGGATCACTCGCTCCCCGGGTGGTCAGCTTCTCTCCTTCCTCCGTTCGCAGTTGGCTCTGTAACCGGAACACCCCTTGGTACAGTTGGCTCTGTAATTGGTAACTTCCTGCACACGCAGTTGGCTATGTAACTGGTGTGTACTCTCACCTAAACCTAACTTCTTCCGTACGCAGTTGGCTCTGTAACTGGTACAAACACCCGACACGCAGTTGGCTCTGTAACTGGTGTCATCCGTACACGCAGTTCGCTACGTAACTGGTGTGTACTCTATCCTTAAACCTGACTTCTTCCCGTACGCAGTTGGCTACGTAACTGGTACAATTCCCGGCACCCAGGTTGGCTATGTCACTATTGTTCAACATGAATAGGAAGGTTCTAACTAGAGTAAATGAAATAATGGCTGACTTCAATGCTGGTGACCAACCTCTAACTGTATACACTTTTTAACGTGAGCTACCTCAGAAGGACATCACAGACGTCTATCAACGAGCTGCCAATTGCTGATGAACAAGAACAAGTACAGAGCAACCAGGCAAGAGCGGATAGATCAACAGTGGAGAAACTGGCAAAGAACTCGTGTTCAGAACTTATGGCTGTTTCACTGTGGTGAGTGATCAAGAATTTGTTAGATGTTCTCGACCGTTTATGGTTCATCTGTAAGGTGCAAAGTCTGATTAGCAGGCTTGATGTGAGGCATTTGCGACTGGGTGGATCAGTGTAATCTTCTAGTCGTCGATGATCTCTTAACATTATGTCTGGGAATACGACCTATAATGTTTACGCAATGATGGTTACTTAATTGTATTTCGACATCCTGTGGAACTGAAACTGTACGTTCTATGCTTGAGAAATGTGAAGTGACCATTAATCTCCTCATATATTAATCCCATCGGGAATTGTACGACCGTTGTCTCTGCACTGTTATAAGTGCAGGAGATATTTAGCGGGAACGAACCTGCATGTTACCGTGAAAAATGCACCCCGTTACTTCACCTTGTTATATCAGATCATAGGTGCTTTAGTTGCAATCAGGCTCTTTCAGAATATACATGAAAGTATACTCCTATTTGAGTGAAGAAATAGGAAGAAATGAATTCACTCTTTGAGAGTCCACTTTTTGGGAGAGATGTACTTCGCCTGTCTTAGAACGAACACATTAAAGGAATATAAGTGGTTCCTTTTAAAGAAATGAACGAAATACCAACAGTTTCATGTGTTGAATACGATGCTGTAGTTTGATAGATATAATGAATTACGCTAGTCATTAATTCTTGTATCGACATTCGGTGTAATTAAAGTAGGCTAAGAAAGTAAACGCGGGTGGTTACCTCACAGGAGAGAAGTAAGAGTGGAAACGGTTCTCAAGCGTTTCGCGCTGAAAGGCTACTCTGATCCCTGTCGACTTCCATCAATCATGAACAATGTGTACTCCATTATTTGAAACTGTGTGGTATTACGTTGAACGCTGGAGGAAAGACACAGTAGGCAATCTACATTCAGAAAGCTTGTCTAATTTTATCACCTATGAAATGATAAAATTAATTCAATAAAACTGTACATGTGGATCGAGGCTAACACAGAACTGATAGACATCTTACAAGAAAAACAAAAGCGTTTGGTTCACTATCATCTTGCACTCAGTAAATTTTATTTATTTTCTAACTGGAAATCAGTCCATGCTACGAGATGTTATTTGACAAATCGTGACGTTATAGATGAAAAGGTTGTTTTCAAAAAACTGCTAATTCAATTTAAACTTTTTTTAATCTTTTCTGTATTTCATGTAATATTCAAATTCATGATTCGATTTTGAAGTAAATGTTATATTAAACCATTGATTGTAATTGAATAGAATACCTTTTCGTTCAAACTGACAGAAAAGTCGAATCAAGAACAAATGTATTATGTGAAATATAGAAAAAGAAATGGTATTAGCATGTTTTGGAAACAAGCTTTTCATGTGTTGAGAAAGACTTTTTGCAGACTTTAAGATAATTTCTTTTACACTGTCTTGATCAGTGGTACAGCACTCACCTCTGGTGCTTGGGGTCCTTGGTTCGATTCCAGCTCATGCCATGTAAGCTTTCTCGTGGTGGTAAACCATACACCATGTGCGGGTTTTTTTCTCGGGGTTCTCCCGTTTCCTTCCACTTTCTTCATTCCACCAATTATCATCCATTTGACCTGAGCCAAAGTTGCCTAAATGCCTTAAATAAAATTCAAATCCAAATATATGATAGTTTGTTCACCAAGCAAAAGAGCAGATGTTAGTCATTTGTTTGTCTTCAGGTCATGGCATCCAAACAACCGCAAGTAGATAATTGAATCGTACGTTTGAAGAAGGAAACAAATCCAAAAAGCTGTTTTGTGGGAAATTAAAAAAAAACTGTATAATATGTTTATTATTTATTGAAAGGAAACAATATTGCTACTGAATATTCAAAACGGTCTTCTGATACTTTCGTACTGCTCACACAGTTTACAAGTATTGTATTTTTTCCTGTAGAGTTAAGAAAAGTTGGTGGATTTGTTTCCTTCTTCAAACGTATGGAAAAACGTCTTCACATTTTGAAGTGCTGAGACGTAAGAATGGAAAGATCGACCAGAAAATGAAGAAAAACGCAATAGAAACCTTCAAATGAATGTTATTGACAAGAAATGTATATACAATGAACTCGAAAGTTACAAGTAGGAGGCCTATGTAACAAAATTCAATTTTTTTTTTCTACCCACTGACAGAAATTTCACCCTACAAATGTGCAAAACTGCTTTTTTTTTCGTAACAGTGATAGGAGTAGTTGCTATATGTAAACATCCGTTAACAATAGCAGTTAAAAATATCAGTGTATGAAAACGTATCTAAATGCGAGTTAGTTATTCCCGTCTGTGAAAAAGAAGTTTAAAACAATATTTTAGATTAACCTACTTACTTGTATCCTATTACGTGTGCAGTAGAGATATGGACAAAGGTAGTTTAGTTCCTACCATAAATGTTGTAAAACTATTCTATGTAATTATCGGAGCTTGGATTAACTGGTCATGAACTCAAACCTAGCCTATCTCTGGTGTGTTAACGTGCTACCGATGACTCTGTATAGCAGACGTACAGAAGAGAGCAGTACGCATACAGCCATTATAGGACAAACGGCATTTTTCAGTGTCGAAGGGTGCGAGTGAATTTCATATATACAAATTTTTGCAGTCAAAGTACAGAGACTGATCATCATATTCATTTCACTTCCAACTCATCAACATGCCAAAACAACCGAAGTCAGGAACACACCAATTACCAAATGTCGTCATGCAAACTTCATCCATAGTTACACCAAAATCATCATCTCAAGGAGCGATACCTAAACATAAGCATAGCACTGATCAACTGTCACGAACTAGATCACGCACACCACCATCACGTCATTCAGGCAACGGAAAGTCACCGCCCAGTAAAAGATCACATACGCTCAGCGCTTCAGATTCCGATTCCGATCCAGAGCAGCAAATGAACATCACATCTTCAGACCACGATGAACATCTAGCAGCTTCAAAACCTCCTCTTCACTCTTTTCTTCTCACAAAATTTGACACCAGGTTCCAAACGCCAAAACAGCTTTTTCAGCAATTCATGAAATATGTTCCTCGCGAAGCAATTCACCAGATAATACCGACACGTAACGGAATAATCATCAAGTCACCTGACAGTACTTTAGCTACAACCATCAGAAACAAGTTTAGCTTTGAAATCTTCGGCAAAGATGCTCAACTTACATCTCTAACAACTAGAACCATCCGTATGCAACCACCTCCTAGACGAGCACCACAATTATCTGTTGTTATTAGGGGTGTTGACCTAGATATCACAGACGAAGAGGCAGAAGCAGAATTAAGAGAGGAAGGACACACTATCACGAAATGCCTAAGAATAAAAACAAAAGAAGGCACTAACAGCTATATGCTTCGTGTACTCACTCCACACCAACTTACCATAGACTTACTATTACAACACGGTGCATACATCTATAGACGCCGACACAGAGTCGAACCATCTCGTACACAACCACCATTACCTTTACGGTGTGAAAAATGCCAAATATACAATGATCATTCGACAGATGAATGCAAGAATCAACCTAAATGCGGATACTGCACCGAAAACCATACCACAAAAGCCTGCACCAACCTAGCAAATCCACCGAAATGTAGTCAGTGCAATGAACAGCATCCAACTTTCTCATACAAGTGTAAAGGCCGCCCAGAACCCGATCCAGACTCTAATTTCCTAGCAGTGCCTCTTCGCGTCCCTCCATCCACAGAACCCTCTATCAATCAATCTATCCATCCTCCTCCGACCATCGAACAAATTATCTCTTTCCTAACAATAATCTTTCAAAATCTATTCCCTTTCCAACGAAACGCAGTTCTACACAAAATCACGCTTGCAGCTAAAGAAATCTTTAAAGTACAACTCCAGGCAACATACTCGGGTCCGTATGTATTCTTCTCCATTAAACCTACAAATCCTGAGTAAATTATACAACACCTCTCATCTTCACTCACTTATCGTTCACTCTTCATTCACATTACTGCACTGTATTCATAATTGTTATATGTAGGGCTCATCTGTTTCCATCAATACCTAGCGTCGCCCCTAGGTGAGAAGATAATCATCCATTCGTCCTATTTTGTGCCAACGTGTTGTGATGTCAATTTGCACCTCACACTCATCTTCCATTTCATAGTCATCAATATATTTACAGCCTAAATAATGATTATAAGCACAATGCTTATAATGTCCAGATTTGTTAATATTCAGAAATAAATTGTATTTAAATATTATCAAAACTCTTAGACCCCCTACCCATCTTCAAGTCCCATATGTTTTCCCTTCCTTCCCAGGCCTGGATAGAGGGCGTAACCCTCGAAGCGGGTGCTGGCCACACTTGTGGACCAGCAAAAAAAAAAAAAAAAAAAGATTAACTGGTGGAGAAGAAACAGCATATCAAAACACAGTTAAATCAGGAAAGTATAAAGCGGTGAGTAGGGGGAAGCGTAGTTGTTTCATGCTGAATTTAGTATAACTTGCGACTAGCAACAGGAAGGCAAGATTTCTTTTTCAGCTCTTCTCGCAGGGCTGGGCAACCAAGCGAAACACTTCCCGTAGGAATAGCCCACTCTCGCTTATCCTGAACGATAAGTAACAGCGAGAAGCACTCAACCCGGAAGTTGCAGTTTGGTCTTGTGGTCAAGACGTTGGAAAACTGATCTAAAGGTCCGGGGTTCAAACCCTGGCGTTGACTCTTTACATATTTTCTTTTTAAAGAAAATTAAAGTTTTTTTATTTCTTATGTAAATACATAAAAGAAAATTTAATGAAAGTTGTGATTTACAATTTTAAAAGATGCCACTAAAAACTAGGATGTATATAAACCCACCAGGGCTGTGCAAGGGGGGAGGGTCAGGGTGCGTCCGAAGGGAGCTGGGCGGCGTCAGGCGCGGGGGGAGCCACCTGTTAGCGGTGGGCATACGCAAAAATACTGTTTACTCAAAAGTTCTGTGGAGTACCGGAAGTGTTTCCAAGTGTGCTCCGGAAGTTGGCAAAATGGCTGCCCAGCCCTGCGCGTCGAGCTGAAAGAAATCTTGCGACAGGAAGAGCGGAGCCATCCTCGCGCATGCGTATTACTCCTTATCAGTAAATGGTACTTCCAAAGAACTGCATCCATTTGGCAATTTAGCGTATTGATAGTATGTTCGAAAGCTAATGCAAGTAACCCTGGATCGAAACCTGGTGTAGTTTTTTTTAATGAAAATAACGTTTCTCTTTTTTTATATGTATAAACGAATTAGAAAATTTAGTAAGATTAGCGAACAAACGCATGTGGAGGTTAGATAAGTCAGGTACGGTATTTTTTATTGCACGCATGATTAACTCGTGTTTTCACAATGCACTCTTCCTGACGCTAGTCAGAAGTGCCCTGTAGTAGTGTCTCAAATACAAGGAACTCCTATTAAGGTGGGATCATTCTCGCACAGGCGCATTACTCCTTCATCGTAAATGAGACTGACAAGCAGACAGTTACCAATTATCAATTTAGTGGATTGGTAGCATGTCGGAAAGCTAATACGGAGAACCCAAGATCGAATCATAGTGTGATTTTATATATATATAAACGTATTGATATATATATATATAGCCTAGTCGAAAGCTCGCTCGACTTCAGTGCGAGCTGTCCCGGGTTCGATTTCCGGTGGTGACCCAGCATCGTGAGGACAATTGGGGTGCTCCTGTGCATAAAATACAGTGGCGATCACAGTGAGAGCTTCGGCTCTCCTCTCCCAACCCGTATGGACAGCGTGGGAGCAGTAGACCAACTCTTCCTTTCGGGGAGAGGCCTCATCCAGTAGTGGATTGAATATGGCTGTGATTTATTATTATTATTATATAAACGCATTAGGAAATTTAATAAACTTAGTGACCAAGGCCACGTAGAAGTTTGGTAAAGTCACGTATGGTGTTCTATTTTATTGCACACGCGACTGAATCGTGTTTTCTCAGACATTCGAAAATAGGACTTCTTGATTTGAGACGCTAGTGGCCTTGTTCCCTTCTTCAAACTGACTAATATTTCCAAGGCCAGATAAATCATTCTATAACTAGCTATCGTTCTTTTCTTCTACCTTATGATAAGCGCGTATAAATTGAGGTGCGTTTTTTTAGTAAAAAACTAATTTCGATTTTTTAGCGCTTGTTCACTTCTTCAAATTGCTGGTTTATTTTTTCTAAACTATGCGAATTTTATGGAATTTTTAATGTGCGTACTGTTTTCACTGCCTCAAAGGAAGAAAAATGTACAATCTCAAGACCATAGCTTTCCTTCGAAATTACAAAATAAAAAGGAATTTGTCTTAAAAATAAAAAAATAAAACTTTAGGTGAAGGAGTACCGAACCCGGGACCACTGAATCTCAAGTTCAATGCCTTACCCATTTTTTACCATTTTATTAAATGTGAATTGGACTACAGAATCAGACTAAACGGAAAATATTTCAAGGAACATTAAATGCAAATAAAATTATATAAGAAATTAAACAATAACATTTCAAAATAACCTATTTAAAATATAAATAAAATATAAACCACTTTAAAAATAAAATTATTCGATGAACTCATATCGAACCCGGAACTACTGCATTACAACTATACCGCCTTATCCATTACTCCACGTAGCCAACTATCACCCAATGCTTTCTGAGAGCTCTTTATATCTATTCCGTACACGGGTAACAGACGCTACTAATTCCGTAGTGTTCACACGAAATGGTTGTCCTCTCTGCAGACAAGGCTCTGCCATTTTGTTCCGTTCTCCCACCAGTTCTGTTTGTTTAGAAAACAGGAAACAATCTGTTTTCCCATTAACAAGCTTCGGAGAAAAATAGCAGCTCAGCCAGTAACTGTTATTTTTCATCGGTTGTAGCAGTCATAGCAATTTATCCCATGTAGCAATGAAAAATAGCTGCTACGCTAGTTTTGCCCATCTCTATTTCGCACCTATTTTTGAAGGCTTTACTAATGTTTTTTTTTGCTTTCTTTATGTATTGTATCCCTTCCAGATATCAAATCCGGCATAAAGTAGATTTTCACATTTTTGGCGTTTGTTGCCTTCTTCAAACTGCCGATTCAATTGTGAACATCCCGTTTCCGGAAGGAAGACACTATTTAAAAGTATATGTTTCATATGGTTTCTTAAGTCAGTTGTTGTACGAATTGTGCTTATTCGTTCACCTATCTATGTGTACAGTTAAATGAATAAAAAAATAACTAAAATATAAGTGGAGGAATTAGACTTCTGCAAAACTTAACTCGAATACCTTGAAAGTCAGAAAAATAAGACATGTTTATTACATTCTAAAGTTTTCGAGGATATAGAACAAGCGTCTCTATTTTCTCTGCCATGAAATGTTCGTGGTATTCGTTTACTACACCAGACACTTACAAAGAAAAAGTTTCCTACCATGGTTAGTAACAAGACCAAGGATTATTCTTGACTTTAGCCAAATGTATCCAGTTAATATTAGCTATTTTGTGTTGCACCTTAACATAATGTAATTTATTATTTTCAAGCAGTGAACAGAGGCATTATACATAGTTGTAATCACAGATAAAACAGCTGTTTATCTGTGGTATTTCTTTTATTATTCAGTGATGTAAATATTATTCAGTTTAAGGATGTAAATATAGTAGTTAGAAAAGAGTTGTTCAAGATTAAAATTCTCTCATCATACACAGATAATAAAATAAAGTAAATTGTATTTCATTTTTTTTTTGTTACATTGTAAAATTTATTTATTCCCATATTTTGCCACCTACCTGGACAAATCGCTTTATTATAAAGCAAAAATTACAAACACCCAGCGATAATCTCTCATAATCAGATTAGTAACTTTTCAAAACACCCTCTACTAAAACTTGAAATTCAATTGAAGTTCATCTATTTCTTTTTTTTTTAAAAAAAAAGAAACATTATAACTCTAACTACACTATTTAATCTAGAGGAAATAAATCTTAGATTCATTCCTACATGCGTATTTACATACATTCGTTGTTTGTTTCGAGTACCTCTTGCAGAATAAGTTACATAATGATAAAAAAAATAGCTCATATCAAATATTGTTATGTATTAGATGATCTAAACGTATATCCCCCTGAGCTAATATGATTTTGATATATATATATATATATATATATAAAGAAAGAAATACAGGAAAAGGATAACCAAGAAGAGTTTCATAAAAACACAATCAATAATCCTTTTTTTCTTCTAAAGTTTCTTCTTCTGTTTCCTCTGAAGCTATTCTACTTCAAACTATGGGTTGCCATAGAAACAATTGAACGTTGTTAAGCTTCTCTTGTTGCATAGGAATGCTAAACCACGTAGTATTTTCATAAGTGGGAAGAAGGAAGACGATATTAAGCTATCTTCAAAAAGCGGGTCAGAATTATGTATTTCCAAGGAACGAGTTTTATGTATAAAAAACAAGTGTTTGACTTGGGGGGTTATATTAACATTAGCTATGCAAAACGAAGATAACAAGCGTATTCAAACTTTTGACTTCAGAAATGTTTCTATACATAACAAAACGGTGGTTCTTATTTTGTTTTCTGACTTAAAACTCATACTTGAAGTACTTGGCCTTCTTAAAAGAACTTTCCTAATATTCAGCACCAGTTGAACGTTTTGCATAATTTGATTTCTTTAAGCAAGAGTTTCCAAACACACTCACGAAAAGAAGCACTCTTTATGGAATGGCGTCTTCAGAAGTTCAGTTAACGTTTGCGTCATTACATCTAATCTGAATTTTAGTAACGATTTCCAAAGCTATAATGGTACACAAACAACTAAGGGAGTCCGGGATCTATCCAGAGCTTATTTAGTACGAAAACCACTAACAGTTTCTTTTCTTGTTCTTTCAACGCAACTCGTATTAGTCTAGGTTACTGAGTGTTGTAACCTTTTATCCACATAAATTTCAAAATATATTACCTCATCATATAAAAAGGGTAGAACCGATCGTTATTAAATGAACTGAAAGACAGAAGTATGTTGTAGTCCGGGGGCCAGCCATAGGGTTGTATGCAAGTTAGCGTACGGAGAAAATTATTTCTATTCTGTTGTCTAGGGTTCACTAATACTATGATTCACTTGGGTGTTTTGTGCCAACCCTCCAGGTTTTGGGTAGTACGGAATTTTCATACACTGCAGAATTCACGCTCTCCTCTACGCTACACTCCAGAATTCACGCTTAATGAGGCTACTTTTGACAGTCGTGGTAAATGTTCCTTCTCTGTCCAATAAAACTGAATTTTTCGAAAGCTCAAAGCGAAACAATTCTTGCAACTGAATGACTTTCTGATTGGCAATATTGGTAACTGATGATCATAATTTCCTTTTGTTGCTGCCACTGGTTCTTTAGTGGAGAATGTTGGCATTTGTGTCCTATGCATTACATCGTGAATTTTCAGTCTTTTGCATAAACCTGTGACGGTCCAAGCTACCGCCTTATAGCAAAACTGCACATTATTTCTTTGAATTCAATGTTTGTATAATAGTGCTACAATGAAGCTCCTGAGAGGGCGCTCTCTATGTCTCTGTATACAAGCTTGGTCCAAAAATAGACCGTCATAATTGGTGCCGAAACCCGTTGCCCATGTGGATAGAAGAAAGAATATGAAGACCTTGGCAACCTTTGACACAAACAGAACAGAAGAAAGGGAAGCAGAAATGGTACGAACACGTGTTACAGGAGTCTCACGCGATGGAACATATAATTCATCCATCAGTGAAGGTGTAGCAACCTCATGCTGTAATCACTCGTGTAGAGGGGTAAAAATTATACAGTGCAGAAGATGCGACGTCTGTATGCATGTCAGCTATGCCGAAATCTCGGTGAAACAAAGGTAGAAGCGACGCGGGGTAAGGGATGATTGCGTGTTGGAGGCGGAACGATGGATTTGCAGTCGATGTCGGTGACCACACCCGCAGCAAGCGAAGAAGCTACGTCGGAAACCATTAATTAGAAGACGTATCAAGACTACTTGCGGAGATGATAAGGCAACAACATGAGGCTGAGATGAAGCAAGAAAAGCGATTGGAACAGCTACAGGATGAATTGACAGAGCAACAGCAGAAGGCTCAGATGAAGCAAGACCAGTGTTTGCTACAGCTACGGAGCAATAACAGGAGGCTCAAATGAAACACGAACAGCGTTTACAGCAGCTGCAAAATGAAGCTCACATAAAGCAAGAGCAGCGTTGGCAGCAGTTACAGGAGAAACTGACACTGCAACAGCAAGAAGTCGAGATGAATCAGGAACACTATTTCCAGCAGATAGAGCAATGGTTAAGACAGTCCATGGTAGACTCTGAAGCACGGTGATTAGACGTGGAGAAAGAAATGAGGAGCATCGATGCCAGATGCTGACAAAACAAGGAAGAGTTGGCAGCGACCATTGGTGAAAAAATGAAGAAAGCACAATAAAAAGCTCGCGTCTACCTATTCCATTCAAACACGACAAGCTATGGAAAAAGTCGAGGCAAGAGTGTCAGCCGTGAAGAATATGCAGCTAAGACAGTTATGCGTCAACCAACGTATAGATAAGACGCTACGCGCCGCGGCCACAAATATTTCCTCTGTGCAGGAGCAAGTAAAGAAGCTTGAAGTGAGTAAGCAAGTGAGAGCTGGAGGATATTGGACGTATGGAGGAACCACCAAGAGAAGCGGTGAATGTCAAAAAAGAAGTGATCTCCGAGGAAGGAACTAATAAACCCTCGTCGAAAGGTAGTTACCGACAGTGCCAAGTTCTGGAAAACGGGAATATGATCCACATGGAAGAAAGCGGATTGAGCTCCCGATGAGGAGTCACAAGAGTCCAGAAGAATGTAGAGGCTAACTGGGAAACGAGGAAAAAGGAGAACCTGAACTCGACTATCGGAATTGAACTCCTTCTGTCAGTTTGCTGATGACAATTTCAATAAACGTTGGGAGAAAGAACAGAAGAATTAACCATTGGAGGTCAGTCACTTGGAAACTATCAGCCACGACCATTCAGATAGAAGCATCAGAAGAGTCGTGTAGGCCTTGCAGAAGGCAATCTGATCACCGCAATTAGGGACGTCGGTAAAGAAAGCCGGGTCAAGATCGCCGGACAGCATGACTCAGACGCACGAGATGGACGACTGTGATCGCCAGGAGCGCTTGGACATTTATTCATCAGATCTATCTACAGTGGAACGTGATCAGATATCAAGAATCGACGGTTTCCGGTGCCAATAGGGAGAACCAGGATATATAGCCTGCTGCGGAATAACCGGAGGCCTTCTCTATATTATAGTACCCTAAGACGTATTCATAGAAGTGTATGTGTGTGAGCAGAGAAAATTAGTTTCTCAGTTCATGCCAAAGTCGATAATTTACCATACTTATCGCTGGTCAAAGTCTCAGATAATGGCTAAGTTGAAATATATGAAGGATGTCTTACAAAAGGAGAAACCATAACGCAGTTCCAGAAAGCCTATTTGAAGACCCTGATGGATATCGTCGGCGTCGTGCATACAGTGTCAAGTGGTGTCCCGAGGATTTACGAGGAAAAGCGTACAGGTAGTGCTCACAAATTTTACAGATTTTAGAGGCCAGGATCCATTAAAAGGTGGATGACCAGTGGAAGCTTGATGATGAGCGGAATCCAACACGGAGAGGTCTCTATTGGATGCAGTCGGTGGCTCAGATCACCCCTCGCCAGCTAGAAGAAAAGAAAATTCGGATGAAAAGATAGAGCCGTTGGAGCGGTGCATGAGGATAAGAAAACGCAGCAAGGGATGGCCACAACGTATTAAGAGTCATCGCAATGAAGAAGACGACAGTCCAGTGAAGTCCACACCTACAGAGCATTGGGAAGCCCCAGATGATCCTAGGTCAAAGATGCGTTATCAGCAACAGGGAAAGCACAACAAGGAGGTAAAGCACAGTCAGAAGTATTATCGCCAGCGTACATTACAGAGAGGCATTGTCATTGTGCATCACACCCTGCTCGTCAGCTTCCTTTACAGCATTATGTGATTATGAGGAAACAAGCATTCAAATGTTACCAGATGGCTGCTATACCAGGACTTTCGGTGTTGCGGATGTTAACAATAACGGAACAGATTTAGTGTATTATATCGAAGCATATACGTGTGAATTATGATTGTTAATACGTTGTATTATTGAGGAAACAATATGTTGTGTATGTTAAAAGTTAATTAATTATAGTACTCACGGTCTGAGAACCGTTGTGCCTCTACATAGAAGAGACGTTTTATTTATTTGCGGGGGCAAAAGTGGGGATGCTTTGTATTGTGCTACGCTTCCAGCAGACAGTAGTAGGCTGCTGTTGGTGCTGTTTGTCCGTGATTGCACACCTGCGACTTTAGTCAAATGGTGAAAAGAAAAGCAGAGCTAACGAGAATCAAATCACAAGTGAAGCCACATAGGGAACGGTTAGGGTTCGGATACCGTTCGGGTCCCATATGTGATAATCCAAGATACCGCCCTATTGGGAGACTGCACATTATTTGTTTGAATTCGCTGTGTATGTAATAATGCCAAAACGAAGTATTCGGCATAAGGCATTCGGCATAAGAATGGTGGCTGGCGTTAGCGAACTTGGTGTCCAATGTTTCCCAAATCGGGAAATTGAAAGACATTTCCCTAATTTAAATTAAATCTCTGCGTCTTATGTCACAAACCAATAAGCGGGGTACCGATGGAAACTGCGTTTTGCTGAATAAAATGGATTGTGAATCTTAAATCTAGGACAGTTAGTACTGGTACAGAAAGGGATTGAAATCGAGAAAAAGTGTCGAACGAAGTGGAATTCCCCGAAAATTCCCTATTAACTTCCCTTGCTACGTCATAGCTCTATTATTAATGTGTTGTTTGAAAGCCTTGTCAATTCTGAAGAGAATTAGGTATAAACAATAGTTTAGCTCAATTGGGTACTGAGCAGAATGTGTTTCAGTAGAAGTCAACCTGTACACTAAAATCTGTCTTTAAAGAAATAATATTGTCACTGTACACAAACCTGAGACTTCGAGGGAAAACACCCAAGTTACAGTATTTTAGTTATAAATGGGCCACAGATACTAAAATAGTAGCAACGTGTTCCGTACGCCGACTTGCATACTACTCCTATGGTCAGAAACAGAGCTATTGGTAATGTTAGTACCAGGTTCGTAAATATGAAACTGGAATTTATGTACAGAAAAGATACAGTGATTGGATGACAATGCTAAGAACTATTTTATACGAAGTATTGCCCATTGCTAGCGATACATTTCTACCATCGTTCCGGCAATGTGTACATGCCACACCAAAACAACTGTGCGTCTTGTGCTGCAAACCAGTCATCAAGCCATTTTCGTATATTTTCGTCAGAGGTGAAACTCTGGTCAGCAAGTGCGTGTCCCATGGATGCAAATAAGTGAAAATCGGAAGGCACCAAATCTGGTGAGTAAGCCGCATGCGGAAGGATTTCCCAGCCAAACGTCGAAGTCCTTTCCTTGACCGGTTTTGCTGTGTGGGAGGGTACATTATCATGAAGCACAATCACTTTATGTTGTCTTTGGTCATATTCTGGTAGCTTTTCAGGCAAAGCTTGATGCAAATTGATCATTTCTTGTCGGAAACGTTGGGTATTAACGGTTTCGCCATTTTTCAGAAGTTCATAACAGATCACTCCCTTCTGATCCAATCAAACACAAAGCATTGTCTTCCGTCCATAGCGATTTGGTCTTGCAGTCGATGTCGCCGGTTCTCCTGGAGTTACCCATGATCTTTTACGCTTAGGATTCTCGAATAGATCCATTTTTCGTCACCAGTCACAATTCGATGGAGAAATGATTTTCTTTTGTACCTGGCGAGCAGAATTTCACATGTGGTTTTTCGATTTTCCTGTTGTCGTTCAGTCAATACATGTGGAACCCATTTTTTCACCTTCTGAATCTTGTCCATGGCTTTTAAACGTTTGGAAACTGCTTCTCGTGTCATATTTAATTGATCCGCGAGTTGTTGTTGCGTTTGAGCGTCATCCTCATCCAACAAAGCTTGCAATTTGCTATCAGCAAACTTTTTCGGTGGTCTTCCACTTTCTTCGTTTCTCAGGTCAAAATCACCACTTTTAAATTTTGTAAACTACGCATAGCACTGTGACGTACCAAGAGCATGATCACCGTAAGCTTCGACAAGCATGCGACGCGATTCTGCAGCAGTTTTCTTCAAATGGTAACAAAAAATCAATGCTGTCCGCACATCGTAGTTTGTAGGTACAAATTGCGCCATGTTCAACACTATTAAACACTACACTATGACATGAAACTTGTCTGGTTGTGAGTTGCAAATCGTTAGCAGCAGTCAAAACAAGCAAATAGTGCCAAGCACTCAATTGTACGGTAACCACAGTGACAGCTAACGCCGTCTATGCACAAATTCCGGATATCATATTTACACACCTGGTAGACTTCGTTCGGATCAGCTTTAGGGCAGTATACAAGTTTGAGTCTTGTGGTTAACTGGTGATTCGGAGCCAAACTTGAGCTCTGATTCAGATATCCGAATCTCGTATCCAATGCACGGTATTCGAATTCCAGATCATACCACGATATCCGAATTTCGGAGTCAGATCAGGATATATGCATCGGGATTCAGGTCAGGATATTTAAATTCAGATCAGGATATCCGTATTTCTGATTCAGTGGCGCATGCAGATCAGGAACTGGGATCGGTTTAGGATATCCAGTTCTTCTGAAATTCGAATATCTGAATCCTCTTGGATCCTGATTCCACTATCCCTACTACGAAGTACTAGATTCGGCCTTTATTCGTCCCAGTCCTGAGATTTCGTTGTTTTCTCTTAGCAACGTTTAACGTTAACGTTCGAGTTTCGTTAAGGTCTTGAATTTCCGATCGGCAATAACAAGGAACACGGGTTCACTTACCGCTATCAGCAATCTATATTAAGTTTTGCCATATATTTTCCTTAGTTTCACCAGGAAAATTTCGGTCTAACTAAAATCAGGAATTGGCTGCAAGCATGCGCGTCCTTATTCCCAAAATTGTAATTACAGAGGAACGTCATCGTTCAGAATTGTGACGGACTTAGGCCAAATCTACGAAGTGCATCCAATATAAATGTTAATAACATGAATTTAATTGCCAAAATTCTTCAATGAATATTACTTTCAGCTATTTGTTTACCAGTTAAAAAAAAGTATTTGAAATCAGAGATCGGTGATGACCTTGAGTTTGTTTAAAAAATGTTAATTGTAAACATAGAGAAGTTGAAATCACTTAATAGAAAGTTCCAAGGCAAACCATGACCTTCATGAGGGCGCTGTATAGCTCAGAATACCAACAACTTTATAAACTCGCTCAGCTTAATTTATTTGACCACTTTGGAAGCTTTCTCTGTTTATTTAAATTTAACAATAACAATTGTTTTGCATATTTTTCTTTATTTCAGATGTAACGAAATACAGCAGAGGATCGATTAATTATCGGTGAATTTATGACACCTGCGACTTGAAAAAGTTTGGGGATTACTTTCATTCAACTAGAGTCAGTTCCAGTTTGAAATAAAAGTAAAGAACAAATTATCTGACATTGCTGTTTCAAAAAAAAAAAAAAAAAAAAAAGAGGGAAAAACCTCAAACACCGGCTTACATGGTACATTTTTCTTATAGGGAAAGGAATATGACAAAAAGTTTGGCGTCAGACATAGCATTGTAACTAGTAGTCTTTGGAGTGTATGCAACACGTCACTTAGACAATTTCCTATGTAACACGACGTTGCAAATAGCGTGAATTTTCAGCACTTCTCGCGACACATCATTATAGAAACTAAAGCGTTTTGTCGCTTTTGTAGAAAAGATGAAATGTCACGTACATTCTCAACTGGTGCATTGGTCTAGAATGAGAAATGAGCCGTATGTCTTTTCTTCGCTTTTTGTGCTATTTTTTTTATTTTTATAGTGAAAGGAAAGACAAAAGACGCTTTCTGATTGTCTTTTGTTCTTTAAGGAGCACGAAAAGGAAAGAAAATCAGCTTAGCTTGCGCTTTAACGATTCTCTTTTGTTCAAATCCTACTTCGCTTCCAGCTAGTTCCAAGAAAACTAATCCGTACTGTATTATTTTATCTGTGATATTGTTGTATGATGTGGGATCATTGGATATTTATGGTATTATATAATTATCAGTATGTCTATGAATTTGGTAAAAAATAATAATTGTTTCAGCTTTAGGTGAATATTTGTGAGGTACATGTCTCAGACCACTCTTATTAAATCATTGCAGAGGAGGGATGCCTACCCGAAGAGTACGATTGTGCAGACGAATATTGCATTGATGGAAGTCTGAGATGCAATAAACGCCCAAACTGCCGTTTCCAATGGGACGAGGATGGCTGTGAGGTGAGTTACACTAAAAAAAAACTAAAAAAAACATAAACTCTTTTATCTTACGATTAGTACAATCATCAGCCTTTTCTACGAACATAATAATAATAGTATTAAATGTAGTGGTAGTAGCAGTAGTAGCAATTTAGATCTGTCTAAATTTTAAGACTAACATTAAAAAGAAATCGATTATCGTTACGTTTTGTTATATCGATGCGAATACTAATTTTACTTCGATTATTATTATTATTATTGATGTTGTTGTTGCTTCATTCACAAAGTTAGTAGGAGTGATTCTACGAAGGATAGGGACTACTTTCTTAAACTCTTTTACTTAGAAAAGTTTCTAAATTATATCCAAATCTTTTTGAATATCCCTGTCACTAACCTCTCATTTGTTTTACCATCATATTGAAGCTTTGAACTCTGGTTCACCAGATGACAGGCCATTGAGTTCCTAATGTAGATAACACATCTCGTGCGATAAATACTGATCACTAGAGAACTACAGGTGCTTATTATGTAAATACCACAAGCGTTTGGGTATAGCTATTAGTTTGTGTTTGCTTAGTAAGAATGAAATAAGGATTGATTTAATTTGACTATGTCGCAAGACATTCCGCATTTGTATTTAGCTTTTAAATATTTCATATAATATTTCAGTCAAGTTCTCTCATTGAACAAGTACTCGCAAATTAGAACATTCCTTGCTATTTGAAAGTCCTTAAGTTTGGATTTCTCTTCCATTGATCACTAAGAACCTGCAAAAAGAATTGGTTAAGTGTGCACTCTTGATGTGCAATTGATTGTATTCCTTGATCAGGGCAACTTCAGGTTTTACCGTAATGTTAATGCATTTTATCGATGTGATGCACTTTTTGTGGCAATGTAGTTCGCATCAGAAATACAGTTAGAGGTTCACTGTGTGAACTTTCAAGATCCAGTATTGCTTAAAAACGAGTACCGAGCGGTCTATCTTAGTGATAGAACGGTAGCTTAGCATTCTGGAGGCAGTGGATTCAATCTCAGCGACCGACCATCCTAACTGAGGTTTTTTCCAGGGTTTTGTCACAGCCAAAACACGCAAATGCCAGTATTAGGCCCTGGTCGTCAGGGCCTCCCCTATCCTGGCCTGAGCCTTAGATGTCTCAAGGCCATGAATAAAATTCAATTCAATTCAATTCGGAAAATGAGTTAGTACAAAATAATCCGGAATAGTTTTCCATAGATTCTATTTTGATTAACTATCACTCGCTTTTCGATTTTTCTTCAGCTTTTATTAGCAATCGAAGATATTTTCAAGAGCTACAATTACGTGTTCCCGAGGACAAGTGGAAAGACCTGTAAACTTTGTATTTTGGTCCATTTTAGTAGCCAAAGATTTCGGCCTGTCTGGGATTCATTAGCCGTTGAGTTTCTAAAATCAATAAATAACTATGCCTCAGCCTTGATTCGAACTCAGCATCTTAGAGACGCTGGCCTTACGCCTTGGTCGGCTATAGAGACTTGTACTTTATTCCAAATCCCAATTGCAGCTACGGCAGATATCTCTCTCCGAAGTTTTCTTTTCTCAAGTTAACAGAAACCATCCATTTCCTTTCCTTTTAAAAATATCTTATTTCCAAGTATTTTAGGTGATTTTTTTTTTAAATTATACATACGTTCATCATTTTACAAGCGGCAGGTTTAACAGAAGCCATCTTTTTCATAAAATAGAATGTCGAACTAGTTTCGCTTTTTGTAGTTTAAATTACAAAAAGTAGTTATAATAGATTACGCTAATCCAATAATTAAGCGTTATGGTATTTCAAATAGATGCATTGCATAGATGTGTCAACTACTCTAAGGTGCAATAACCTTACATCGGGAATAGTGTAGAGTTGGGCAAAAATCAAAATATTATTGGAAAGTCACACAGAATTGAATCTTTATACTCTGAAAAGGGAAATACCATCTCCTTATAAATAACAATATTCTCAATCTTTAAGTTAAGACTTATCTTTTCTATTAATTGCATGATGATATATATTGATATTATTATAAGGCACTTGTTGTACAATCTTACAAATTCACCTAATTAAGGGTTTTAAATAATTTCAGCATGATTGCTCCTATGGTAAGCATTGTGACATACTGCGATTTTTCTGATCCCGGGACCTCTAAATGTTACTCAAAATTAACCAAATTTTACCAAAATTATTTTTGTGGCTAATGGAACAAGCTGCAAGCGTGTCCTGTTGAATTTTCGAAATTTTAAAAATAAGGACCTCCCTACTGTACATATCCCGCAGGAATTACTGGAAGCAAAATTGGTTCGTATGAACATTGAAAATGTGCTTCAAAACTGTAATTTCCAAATTGTATGTACGGAATAGCATTGTCACAGATGAGATAATGTCTCGGCAAGTAATGACGTAACCTTCAGCAGACAATTGAAGGTCTCAATGCCAACAGTGAATAACTTATAAAGTTAATTAATAAAGATATGATTACTTATATCCTCGCAATCATCAGGAATTCACCAAAGTCCATCTGACAACAGACAAATGATACATCAGATTTGAGACACTTATTAGAATAGTGCGAGAAAATTTGTAATCACATCTTTATTTATTGTGTGTGTGTATGCGTTAGTTACTTTAGACATAGAATCGTTCAATCAGAAGCGATGTTTACAAAAAGATATTTACAATAGATTATCCCTCAAGATACAGGAACATTTTCTTCTTCAAAATGTTAAACTATTATGCGGAATCGTTTTGTAATTCCTCAATTTTAAACTTTGATCAAAACATTCACTGGATACTGCTTGCAAAAGTGATATTGTTCACTTAATTATTTGTCGATATACCACATATGTGATATCGCTACCGTTGGACGTTTTTGACCTTGAAACTATTCTTTGGAATATTTCTACGTAGATTGCCAAGCACTTCCTTTCTGAAATTCCTTAAAGGTTATCGAAACCCTACTCTGAAGTTAATTGCGTTAAGCTTAAAAATGATAACGGAAGGCTTGACAACTTTTCTCAATGACAACAATATAACAGAAGACATCATCATCAAGATACGAGTATATAAAAATATATTTCAACGTTGTTCTCATTACCTGACGACACGAAAGATGCCTGTTCGAAGATGTTCCCTCGCAGTTACACGGCTAGCGTAGGCAATAGTGTTGTATTGCTAGTCCTGAGGCATTAGGTTCAATTCTCGCCGAGATCAATTTTTTGTCTCTCTTTTTTCCTCACTAATTATGATTAAATAAGACGTTGAGAAAGGTGTACAGGATGAAACGGGACGAGAGGACTACAGCACGGAGGAGACTGGATGAAAAACTTCACGAACTTGACGACTCACCCGATGTTGTAAGAATAATGAAATCGCGACGACTAAGATGGGAAGGTCATGCAGCTCGGATGGGAGAGAAACGAAGATATTCCATCGTGGTTGGTAAGTCGTAAGGAAGACCGAGACGGCGTTGCGAGGATAATATTAGAAGGAATCTTCGAGAATTAGGTGCTTGTGATGAAAACTTGCTTGATCTTGCTCAGGATAGAACCTATGGAGAACGTTTGTTACTGCGGCGATGAATTTGCGAGTTCCGTAAGCCATAGAGTAAGGAAGTTACGATTAAATGTTCCCTTTTGCTTCTTTCTAATTTTCAAATTTTTAAAAGATTTTTCATGTTCAAAACATTAAATTTTCATCTCAATATGTGCAAATTCATCTAAAAACTTTACGTTCCCATCGGAAAGAGCTACCATAGCTCTTGCCATAACATCTTTTCTCGAATGGCAATTTCTCACGTTTTCTCTTATGGTGAGAATCTGCTCTTCATAATTGCCGATATTTCACCTCTAATGAGATAATATATTCCGCTCAATTTGAGCAGGATTCCGTACGGTAACGTTGCGGAATTATGATCGGCAATGGATATGCACGTGAGTCCGAATCCCACGGCCGACTATACTGACTGAGGTTTTCCAGAGCTCTAATCAGTTTCACTAGGCAATTGCCGGGATGGTACCTAAAGAGAAACTCTGGCCGATAACCAATCCCATCCCGGCCTGAGCCAAAAGACCTGAAATAAAACTCAAATTAGCTTTATTATATTCGTTTATTGTGTGTGAGATATTACAGACCTAATATTATTGATTTATCGAAATGCAAATGAGAATCATTGTTAAAGTGACCAAAGCATACAGCGCGAGTGCAATCAGCGCATTTAGTTAGAACTATATTGTCACACTGGTCAATCACACATTCGATAAGTTTCGAAAAGGAACGAACCTGGATTTTGAAATTATGCTATACTGCTTCATTAATAACTACATTTCTCTCACACATAAATGTTCATCAGGTTGATTACAACGAGTTTACTTGTATAATTTTTATGTTTCATTACTATAAAAAAAATGTTTTTTACCTTAGTGATCAAAGAACTCTATAAAAAATTATTCGTTTTTTACTGAAAAGACAATATAATTTCATTCTTACCTTACCTTACCTTAACAGTTGACGCTACAGTCCTGGGTGAACCTTGGTCTCTCGAATTTCATTCTTACTTTTTTCTGATGAATATCAATACAAAAGCCGTTAATTGACTTATTCACGAAAAGTCTCGAGATATTGCAGATATCGAGTCATCTATTGGATTTACATCGATATTATGCATGCAGTAAAAAGGTACTATCTTTTCATTTAATGTATAATTTTATTAATCTTCTTTTTTAATCGATTATTTTCCTATTTTTTTTCTTCCTTTCCTTCTTTATAACGAACAATGCCTTAGCTTATGATCAGAAATAATTTAAATTGATTTGATTATTTTAGTTTTGTTGTTTCTACTTTTTACAATATTTTGTAAAGTTTCAGTTTCACAGAATTTTGTACTATCACATCAAATGAGCAGGCGTACACAATGTAAGAAGTAACAAATAAATAATGAAATAAGGTATGAATAATAAGTCGTTGGGAAGTATTATCACGATGTACCGAGCTACTTTAATAGAGAACGTTAAACATTAAAATTAAACAATACTTTACCAGGTGCGTAAATGTGAAACCGGAATTTATGTACAGAAAAGACACAGTGATTGGATGACAATGCTAAGAACTATTTTATTCGAAGTATTGGCCATCGCTAGCAATACATTTCTGCCATCGATCCGGCAAAGTGTGGATGCCAGGCCAAAACAACTGTGCCTCTTGTGCTGCAAACCAGTCATCAAGCCATTTTCGTAAGATGTGAAGCGCTGGTCAGCAAGTGCGTGTCCCATGGATGCAAATAAGTGAAAATCGGAAGGCGCCAAGTCTGGTGAGTAAGCCGCATGCGGAAGGATTTCCCAACCAAACGTCGCAATCGTTTCCTTGACCGGTTTTGCTGTGTGGGAGGGTACATTATCGTGAAGCACAATCACTTTATGTTGTCTTTGGTCATATTCTGGTACGTTTTTCACTCAAAGCTTGATGCAAATAGATCATTTGTTGTCGGTAACGTTGGATATTAACGGTTTCGCCGGGTTTCAGCAGTTCATGATAGATCACTCCCTTCTGATCCCACCAAACACAAAGCATTGTTTTCCGTCCATAGTGATTTGGTCTTGCAGTCGATGTCGCCGGTTCTCCTGGAGTTACCCATGATGCTTTACGCTTAGGATTCTCGAAATAGATCCACTTTTCATCACCAGTCACAATTCGATGGGGAAATGATTTGCTTTTGTACCTGGCGAGCAGAATTTCGCAAGTGTTTTTTCGGTTTTCCTGCTGTCGTTCAGTCAATGCATGTGGAACCTATTTTCCCACCTTCTGAATCTTGCTGATGGCTTTTAAACGTATCAAAACAGCTTCTCGTGTCACATTTAATTGATCCGCGAGTTGTTGTTGCGTTTGAGCGTCATTCTCATCCAACAAAGCTTGCAATTCGCTGTCTGCAAACTTTTTCGGTGGTCTTCCAGGTTCTTCGTTTCTCACGTCAAAATCGCCACTTTAAAATTTTGTAAACCACCCATAGTACTGTGTCTTACCAAGAGAATGATCACCGTAGGCTTCTACAAGCATGCGATGCGATTCTGCAGCAGTTTTCTTCAAATGGTAACAAAAAATCAATGCTGTCCGCACATCGTAGTTTGTAGGTTCAAATTGCGCCAAGTTCAACGCTATTAAAACACTACACTATGACATGAAACTTGTCTGGTTGTGAGTTGCAAATCGTTATCAGCAGTCAAAACAAGCAAGTGACGCCAAGGACGCAGTTTTATGGTAACCAGAGTGACAGCTAACGCCATCTATGCACAAATTCCGGTTTCATATTTACACACCTGGTAAGCGTAATTAGCACCAGATAACACAACAATTATTATACTGTGGCATACGTCTAGTTGCAGAAAATTAAACACATTAAAATAAATTATGAGTTTATTATTTGATTTGCAGAAACATGTTATTTTCAATTTCTCAGACGTTATGTGTTCGACATTGTTGCAGCTTGCATGTTATAACAAATATACATCGCAGACCGATATTTAAAATATAAAATATGCCCGACAGAAAATATTTCAAATTATTAGGTTGACTGAAATGATGGCAATATTTGAATAATACGATATATTTAAGGAAGTATTTCTCTATGTTTTGTAAAGAAAGACATACTTTCCGGATATTTAAGAGAGAAAATAAGAGCTCTGTAATTTGATTTTTGACTCATATTACTTTCCCGTCTTCAACTAAGTTTTGAAAAACAATGAGTTAGTTCCCAAAGAAAAGCGAAAATAAGTACATTTGCCTTTGGTATTAAAAGTATTGTTTCCTTCTTTATAATTGTATTTTACGGTCAACTTAAGTTGCAGTTAATGCATATTTTTACGAAGATTTTGTCTTTTATTCGTAATAAACAATAGTCCAATGTAAACTTCACCTTTTACGAGTATATTTTAATTTTACGTATGAATGATTTCTGTAGTAGGCACAGAAATGTTTTAATTAGAAGAAAACAGCGAAGAAATTCTTGAGAACATAATTTCACAAACTCTATACAAGAAGTATTAGTAGGTATAATTTGAAGCACAAAAATGTTTTTGTCTTTTATTAAGTATTTACGTCATAATTATTTGTGCAATTTTTATACTTTATTTAAGAAGACAAACATTTGTTATTCGAGATTACGTTCCCAATTATATTTTGTTATGCGAGTCAGTGTATAAAACATTGTAATAAAATTATTTTTAGACCTTCACTTATCTTTCTATAGTGAACATCTTTCTGAATGTTGATTTATGGGCCATCTGTAGAACAAATATGCGTTTAATTGCTTCACATAATTCATGGAGGAGGTATTTGTTCGGTTATCATTCATCCGTGCCTTCTACAATTTTCAATTTTTATTGGCTAGAAACATATTCTCTGATTGTCTTCATCAATGTGTGAAATTATTTTAAGATTGAAAGAGTCGGTTTGGAGGCGAAGTACTACAAACAAAATGGAAAGTGACGCCTTAGGGAGCTATTATGATTTGTTCAAACATTTTGACTGACGGGACTAATTTTGATGTTTAAATGGTGGCGTGCGTTTTTCGACCCGTGTGCTTTGCTGTCCAAAATAGAGGCGATCGTGCGTTTTGCGGCCCTAAATACTGATTCATGGTAAAATTCCAATGTTGAACATATTAGCACTAATAACTAGATTCACAATTATTACATGTAAGAAGCTTGTTGCATATTTCTTTAGATGAAGTTATGTTAGATACCTGCCATTTGGGAGCCAGACCGTTTGACAGGCAAGGAAATTCATTACTTTTGCAAAGATAGATTCCATAAGATAAAAAAAGGTAAAGCTATCCCCTGTGTAATATGCACGCGCCTTAAACGGCGCTTGGGGGCTGCGGAGGTAGCGCTCCACATTTTCTTGACCTACGGTACGAAGTGAAGTAGGGTGGTCACTCCCACGCTCGACCGCCTTTACCTTCCCAAGGTGCCCAGGAGGACCAAGGACACTCTGGTGCTCAATGTGATAGGTACAAGTAATAATTAAACTTAACGCTCTGTGCGATACGTGACAACGTGGCTACAGGAAAACATAATTGCGGAACGTCAGTAGCTTGTGGTCCCACCATGGGCGTTCAGAACGACTGCAACACGGCGTGACATAGAGACGATATCCTCCTGAGGTATACATAGCAAGCCATGCGTCTTCGACACGATGCCAGGTCCCATCAACTGTAGGTGTGGGTGGGGTCTCTGGTGTGAGAGGCGTTGTGTAATCATGGACCAGACGTGTTCAGTCGGCGAGTGATCAGGTGAACGCGCCGGCCAAGGAAGTAGGTTAACATTGTGTCCAGGCAGGAAGGCTAGGACATCACGTGCCAAATGCGGGCGCGCGTTAATCTGCTACAATGTAGTCCCCAGCAGGGCCTTCACTAAAAGGACCACAACCAGGTCGAACACAGCGTAGGAGACACGAACGGGCACGGAATCCATTGGCGCTTGGCGGCAATTCTGCTGCGAGACGTCATGTGTTGCGTTTTGGATTCCTAGCAAACGTGGTCAAGACTATTGTTGAGTTTGCCTTATCGGTTGCAGTTTTCGGAAGACAGCTAAGTTGCTTACTTTCAAGTCCAAGTTTCTCGAAATTTGGACGCTGTTAAGCGACAGTGATATATGAAAATTCTTTATTTCTTTATGAGGGTTTTTCTCGGGTGTCAATTGACAAGATCTGCGGTTGTGGTACATCATTACTCAGACAATATCATCTTATTCTGTCTATCTTTATTCAATGCAAACTCCAGTTACCTGAGCAAACTATGGTAATTTATATTTCTCTCTTAACGTTTTAACCACAATACTTACGACAAATGTGGTTACAGCAACACATTTGTTGAAAAAAATCTCGTCTTAACTGATATGCAACATGATGCCCTTCTTAGTTGTAAAAATAAATGACCTTGGTTCACGATGGGCGGATTTCAAAATGGACAGAAATATCCCAAACGGTAGGATATTTTGGTAGGGTATTAAGGTATTTCACTTTGCATTGAGTTACCTAATTAAAAATGGTGTATGAGTACTTTTGACATACCCTACACATGACAGTAAACAGGTAATGCAATAACATACTTTGTATATTTAATATTATTTCCTACACACATAAAAATAGTTAGTCAAAATCGAGAGAAATTTAGTCATTTTTGAATAAATCATCCATTGGTTTAAACGCTGATTAATTTTGTCAATTTTGAGAAGGGCATGTAGTCATTTTATTTCACTAAATAAATACTGAATATTTGTTCAGATCTGAGTGCGAAGGATCATTTATATATGACTTGGAATGTAAGCAACACAACTGGAAATAGTAGTTAAATTGAGTAAGATTTCGTCAAAAATGCACTTTGTCTTGGTAGTAACCTTTTTGCAGTGATAATACTATATCAATAAAAAAACTCCGAGTCTCGTGGGTGTGTTTGAACTAGAATGTTGAGCTCCTAAAGGACTAAAGTGTTGTTCGAATCGCTCTTTTAAAACGTGTAAAAACGACTCACATTAATATATGCTAGAATATATATTCATGTGCCATTCTTTCTCAAATCCTTCAAAGTATAAAAACAATAATCCTACGTTTAATTCCGCAAAGCATAACCCGATTGTATAAAACAATAAACTTTCAGTGTCTAAGATTTGTTTTATAAAAGTTCTGCCATCTATTGACCAGAAATATAAACAGTCAATAAAAGTTTTCATAGTTTAATATAAACGTGTGCTAATATCTTCACACATTTAAATATTAATATTAATATATTGATCGTCATCATCATCAAAATTATCATCAAGAACTCATTATATAGGTCAAGATTCGTCCTTTTGCAGTTTATTTTTCGCTTTTGCTTTTTCAAGTTTTTCTTTGCTTGAAATGTCAAGCCTTATAAATTGAACAATATATAGAGCTTGCATGTCCTGTGACTGTATCCATTATTCAAATTTGACTATGCGAGACTATACGCCAATAGTCAATTACAACAAGTCAATGACTAAAAACTGGTGTGATTAAATGCATGTAATCATTTTTGATTAAACCATTTTTCTGTGTGTAATTGAGTTTGGGATCTTAAAAAACGTACGGGATTCACTCATGTTGAAAAATTTAGTTATATCTACATTCCCTGAAGTTATTTGGAAGTTTATGTCAGGATTTCCGGTTTGACGGGCGTAAAGCCAAAATTGGAGACTTAGCAAAGTTCAAAGAGAGTTTGGATGGATTTATATCTATTTGTCAGCATACAAATTTTTAAGTTTGGGGTGGGGTGTTGTTTGAGTATTTTGGGGTTGACCTTACCCGTTGGGATGTCTGGCAGAATCTCTGATTTGTACGTTCCGTGATTCATGTAACTCATGACTTCATTGAACACAAGGACCATTGTGACACGTTCACTACTACCGTATAACGTGTGTAATCACCCTAAGGGAATGTCGAGATATTCTGACTGAATTTTGTAAAGTGACGAGTAAGGTAGTCTTTAGAATCACCGTTATTTAATTCCGATATTTCATTTTCAAGTATGATGAGCTATTAAAAGCACAGTTGTTTGTCACAGGGGATTCCGCCAGGATTTTCAGTGTGTGTGTACGGGGTGAAGTCAACATTGAGAGGGTGTAAATGGAGTTTTGTACGCTTTCTATCGATTTTTGACCGTAAAATTCTTAAAGTTGGGGAGACACCCCCCAAAGGCAGAATCACTGTTAGATCAAGTTATAAATCTCTATAGTATTTGTTGTGATATTTCAGGTTTAAAGTAATCGTAATCAGTTCTTAAGAGCACCAAAAAACAACAACAGCAGCAACAAGAAGGGAATTAAATTTTAGACGTATTTAGAAACAAAGGGATGCACGTGATATTTGCAAAAAAAAAAAAAAGAATCTAGTTCACTTTTATATATATATATGAAACATATGTGACAAAATATAAATATCTTGTATAAATGAATGATACATTAGGTTGGCAACACTGACTGCACCCGATGGCATCAATTTTTAAATCCTAATATCCTCTGTATCAATGTATATCTCCTTTAGAGAGCTAAATTTTATGTTAGTGTATCTTTTAAGATTTATGGCGAATCTATCTGTCATTGCAAGGAGTATATTTTGGGCTCCAAGTTACAAACTTTAAAAACGAAGCAGAATTCGACCTATGTTTAGAAAAAAAACTTTATTTCGGGTTTCGATGTTACGATTCACCTCCTCATTATAACCATTATTTCTAAATCCTGTACAAAAACGAACTGGAATCTTTTAATTCTCGATGTAGTTTGCATCCCTTTCCATCTAGGTCTTTCAGTTGACTGTAAAGAAACATGTTTCCAAAGGTTTTTGTGAGGTATAAAGAGGGAGTAATCAGAAAACCTAGGAAATATTGAAATATTTTAGTTGTGAAAACGTTTGAACTCTTATTTCTGATTAAATTGTTCTCTTCATAACGCATTAGAAAAGACTAAAAAGAATCAATCGTCTTGTTCAGCAGGCTTACATTCCACAAGCTTATGACTCTTCATATTTTATCCTTTACTGTAAGTGCACAATTAAAAATCTACCGTACAAACATTGTTGGCTAGGAAACAGTCAAATTACGTTAGTGTATTACAGTTTCAAAAGCAAATACATTCTTTTAACAATAATCTTCATTTATAAATAGGGAATTATCCTTTTGTATTCGCATGTCTCAATAGAGAATGGGTACATCTAAGGGAGTTGAATTGGAGGGAGAAAAAGAGAGAAAGATCGAGACTAGGATCTTCTGAAGTTGTGTTGATTCACAGGATTAACGAAATTACAAAACATATTTGCATGTATGAAGCTAAATCCTATAATCATATTACACTGGCTGGCTTCACCTCTAAACTTTGCTCTTATTTCTAGCTGCTATTTTAGACATAGTTTCCTTTCCTCCTCCCTTTCTCTTTCGTTAATGCTTATACAACACATTATAGAAATATCACGTTTTCCATAACGAGAGGCATTTTCCTCCCTTATACTTCACGTGCCGTACTTCATGCAATAGACTGTTAACACTAATAGCTTGATTTCGTTGCGAATCAAAGAAACATTACATATGCCTCACATTATGTGTAAAATATAAGCGCGAACAACATATACATAGGTTTAATATACATGTTTATTCACTGATGTTTAGGTACAGTCGTAATACAGAAATTTCATCACTGATTGCCTGCTCTTGATGCAGTGTGTTTCATAATGTGAATATATCCTTTCCTTATTCGAAATCCAAATTCTTCTCTTCAATTTCTGCGTTTACTTGACTGTGCAATGTTCTTTTTCTAAAATTATAATAACACAGTACATCTTTGCATTACGTACCACCTTACATTCTCGTGTTACGCAAGCACAGAGAAAGACAGATCAAAACACAAGTTTTATTACTTTCTATATCGTATAAACGTATAAAGTTTCATGAAAATTGATGTGCGTGTCTTTGCTAAAGTCCTTTGTGAGATAACTTCATAGGTTTCTTAAAAGAAAATTGCATTTGTTCGCTCTGTATCGCTTCCAAGAAATATTTTTCCAGTGAATTGCCGAATACTGCTGTAACTACCGAACATTAATGGAACTGTGCAGAGCTTAAACGACGCACCGGGTCATTCGGGTCAAACTAAGGGCCATGCCACTGGGGGTCTAGGCTTTAGACCCGATCTGACTCGGTAACCCAGTGAACAAAACAGAGTTTTTAATTATTCTCTTGCGTTTGAACAATGTTTCTGTCAGAGGTAACCAGAACCAGATCGTTACGCCTGAGTACGAAAATTACAACGCTAAAATTTGAAGTTAATTATGTTTCTGAGATCGAGTCAACCGGGTCGAGTTTCAGACTGGGTTATCTATTTCCGGGTCAGGCCGAGTCAGCAAAAGTGACCCGGGTTTAGCTCTGGAACTGTATTAATATTGAATCTGACGACAGCTAAGGTGGATAAATGATAGTGTGGAATTGACAAGTAGATTTAATGTCTAGAGTTCTCATTTTAAGATTATTGAATTGTGAAGGTTTATTTTTAAATTTATATTTTGCCTGTCTTTGGCTCAAACTGGGACAGGATAGGAGATATGATGTTGGATGCAAGTCGACCAGGATCATAGGCATTTGCGTTGTATGACTGAAGAAAAAAAAATAAAAGAACATCAGTCAGGATGAGCAGCTACTGGAATAGTTCCTAGGATTTTCCGATACCTAAGAAAACGCTCTACAAACTGACCTACGGCTATTGGATACGAAGGAAGATGTTCTTTGGTAAAACTCATCTTCTGGATCAAAGAGATGTTGCTAGGATCTGTGTTCTAGTTACCATATTATCATCTGAGGATAAAACAATACTAAATCTGAGTCACAATGGTTGATACGAATTAAATTCGAATCTGTATCGTGAGGAGGGCTCATGTAACTTCGTAGACCCAATATACTTGTGGTTTCTTATGCAAAGATAATATTTGTTAATATTTATCCGTTCAAGTAAATGCAGAAATTGAAGATTTGCACTTAGATTAAAAGCAGAGAAAGGAAGTAGAGACGTTGTTGGTTTGTTAAGTACAATAGAAAAGATAGATTTGGAAAATATATGTAGTATTTGTTGATTTGTAAAACGCAATCGATCGAGTCAACTAGAAAATCCTAATGTATGTATTAAATAAGGCAGATGTGAAATGAAAAGATGCGTAATGAACTTGTATCTAAATCAGAGAATACGGATAAATAAACGAGGACTTATTAAAACGTACAGAAGGTCTAGGAGTAAGATAGGGATTTGTCTCTCACCCACTTTATTTAAGAGGCAATAAAAAGGATTCTCCAAATCCACAGGAGATATTACGGTCGGGAGAAGAGAAATCAAATGCATTAGATTTGCAAGTTCTTCTGGCAGAGAATCATATATTACTTATTAAGATGTTAAAGGAACTGCATAGAAGTTATAGGGAGCACAGAATGAAAATAAACGTAAATATAACGAAAGGGTGAGTAATTGGACAAAATGCAGCAAACACCAAAATTAGATGAGAGAAAAGAAGAAGTGCCATCCAGCTTCAATTATTATGAGTGAGTGAGTATATGAAATGTGAAAACGTCGTAAAGACAATGGTAATGGAGAATAGGACTGTCAACAAAGGTGTTTATCAAGAAGATTAATATGTTTGGAAGATCGATAAACACAAAGTTGAATAAGAGATGGATTAAATGTTTTGTACGTAGCATTGTGTTATACGCAGCCAAAAAGTGGAGTCTACGAAGGCTGAAGCAAGTTAAAGCATTTGAAGAGTGGACATAGAGAAGAATGAGAAGAATCATCTGGACGCAATAGATGAGGAAATGCTGAAGGTACTAGGCCGGAGGAAAACAATACTGAGGAAATAAAGAGAAAAATAAACTCATTTGTTTCCATTGGCGAATTACCTGGAAACTTCATAATTTTTTTAACCCTTACTCGCTGTTCTGTGGGTTAAGGCCTTATGTCGGTGTTATCATAGTCCTTTTGTTAAAGCTCTGCCCAAATTAACGTAATGAATAATTATAACCCGTGCTTCTTTACCACCAAAATACTTTCATGGCAAAATAAAGATAGGCTAAAAGGGTACAACAAATTTAAGAAGGAGGAAAGTTTCAACCAGAAGCATATATTTTGTTACAAAGAAGAAAAACCATTATTTTGTTATTATTATAAAACTATCTACATATACATTTGAAATATTTATTTTTGAATAAAGAGTCTACTATAATATTTACAATAGCATAATTCCATTAGCATTGCTGCTTTTCTATTGAATATTATATTAAAATGGATTTACATGTTGAAATTTCGCTATAAATCACAAAATTTTAAGTTATTGAATACTTACTGTACACTGTGCACTGTGACTAAATAACTTCATTGGACTCATAAATACCAGAAAACGGATATTTTATTTTATAGAATACAATTTAAGTGGCAAATTTTTTTCTCTCCTAAAAAGTTTTCCTCTTAGTTCCTTATCATTCTGGAAAATTCAATTGTAGCTTAACACAGGAATTCCGCCAGGATTTCAGTTTGGCACGGTGTAAAATCAAAATTGGGAGGGTGTAATTGGAGTTTTGCATTGTTTCTATCGATTTTTGATCGCAAAAGTTTTAAAGTTCAGGGTGTTGTCAAGAATTTGGAAGGATGACATCCCCAGAGGGTGGGGACGGACTCACTGGATTAACATCAAAGATATTCTGGCGATGTTAGGAGGAAGGCTAAAGAAAGGATCTTCAAGATTTTGTGAAATATAGAATACAATGAAAATTCCAAAAGTGTTTTATTGATCATATAATATATTATGATTTGTTAACAGTGCTAGTAATGGAATTTTCTTTTCCTTAGACTTTGTTATTGAAGTAATCCTTGCTGTTAACTTATTAGCAAAGACTACACTGAATTAGGAAATTGCATTATATGGATAGGAGCTCTGTTATTTAGGTATAGAAGAAAAGGAAAATATGGAGAAAGAACAACATATTGTTAGTAAGAGATAAGGGAATCGGAAACCAAACGGTCGTTAGTCTAGTAACCCAACTACAAAGCGAATGAATCCAGAAGGAAGAAATATGTCTGCAAAATGTTTCAGAACACAAGAGAGAAAAGTTTGTTTTATGTAAATATTTCATCACCTTTTCTCTTCTGTTCTCCTTTATCACATTCTCTTCTACTTCTTTCTTCCTCCTTGAAAAGAACAACAGAATCCAGTTGCTGTCATTTGTTTGACTTCTTTATAATGATGTTCATTTGTCAGCCTTAGTATGTGCTGACATCTACTTACACAGAAGGAAATTAACTCTCCGCCTTTTTGCTTGCTTGTTAATGTTTCCCCTTATTCATCTTGAGTCTTTTGCGTAACTTTTTTTTATTATATTGTTTACTTAATGGGGAAAGATGATGTATAATAATGTGTCATTTTTCTTCGTTTCCATCTTCTTATTGTGTCAAATTAGTTGTAATACTAGTAGACTGACTATTAACGCTCTACTTGCTTATAATACAATAGAATTAGAATGTCTTTGTATCAGATTGTCGTGTTAAGACGAAAATATACATCGCGTAATAGACACTTGGTTATTAACAAATCTACAAGAAAACTTTCTAATTTCAAAGTACTATTTAACCAAGACCACTTAGATAATAAGGCCTCACAGCTCAAAAATGACGTCACGACAGAAGGTCATGCAGAGTGATTGTGATTACAATTTAAAAGCGAATTTACATTGAAAATATTTAAGTTTTTCAGAATTATTAGTAT
This sequence comes from Lepisma saccharinum, assembly GCA_022664845.1. Classification (NCBI taxonomy): domain Eukaryota; kingdom Metazoa; phylum Arthropoda; class Insecta; order Zygentoma; family Lepismatidae; genus Lepisma; species Lepisma saccharinum. Next base: position 40,802 of record JAGDQP010009512.1, read on the forward strand.
TATATTGATTATTCAGTAGGATATTACTTAATTAATTAGTATGTAAACCAATTAAATGTGTATAATATTCTAAGTATTCCACCAGTAATAGGTTCAATAACTTTCTTTCTGGTATGTGAGCACATTTCACTCAGTACACTTTAATATAGCTTTTAGAAGTGCTCGTTTATTAGCGCATTAACTGATTTACAAATTGTCACAAGCCAATTTTCACGAAAATTTGCAGCTACATACTAGACGTAAAGTAAGCAAAAATATTTTTTCTTCTGCGAAAAAAGAAACGGTTTTGAGGGGCGAAAATTTTCCTTTTTCCAAAATATATATCTCATCCAGCGGTGAAATTGGCAGAACAGACATTCAGATGAAACTTCCCAAAACTATCCGTGCCTGCTAAGCTATTTTCGGTTCGTTTTATGGAAGTTCCCCAGTAGCACACAAACGTATTTTGAACGTTGATTTTTAAATTAATTCGTTGATTAAACGTTATCGGTTTAAAGAAAGTACGTTTAATTTTAAATGATATTTCAACAAAGACTTGGCATTGTTGATAAGATGTTAGTTCAACGTGAATTCAACTGTTATTTTCAACTATGATATAGATTTCGTTTCATGGGATTCTTTCTAATTTAATGAAATAAAATTTGTAATAAAAAACTAATTGAATGCCATTAAATATTATTTTATGCCCTCTTTTGCATGTTGAAAATACGTTGAATTTCAATCTATTATGCGCTTTTCTAAGAGAACAGATTACATTTCTTGAGAAATACAAATTTAATAGTGCAGTGATGGTCAAAGTGTTAAAGAAGGTAACATGCACATAACAAAGAAAGAAGGAAAGTATTCTTTATTCTTATATCATGGTAAAACCAGAGGTCTGGATTTGTGGCGACTAAATGCAATACTGCCTTGTACGTCTTCGTAACATAAAGGGAACATAATCGTCCGTTTGTTCATCGTCCGTTTCTTGATTTCAACATGTTTCTCTTCAATCATTATTCAACGTCAAATAGCACACGAACATTTCGGTAGCTTTACAACGTTAAAACACCGTTTCGGTACTAACATTTAATTCACGTATTTTCAACGTGTGAGTACTATTGGAGTTTCTACCGCGAATGTTTGTAACTTACTTTTTTGAATACCCTGTATAAATTAATTTTATTAATAAAGGTATAGGAAGAGCAAAAATTTAAATACAAATGGTTGCTGATACAAATTTTCATTCACCGAGTCACCATGGTCTAGTGGTTCCGGTTAGTGTCCTCTTAACGACACTGGAGAGACAAACAGGTTTGTGTCCTGCTGGCAGCCACACTGACTGAAGGCTTGGTCGTCCACGATACTGATTTTATTTTGTTTCACCGGGAAATACCGCTAAGGTAACTAGGCAAGGTGCAAATGCATGTGAACCATTCATTATTTTCTTGTGTTGCCTCACTACTATCTTTATATTTTAATATTTTACGAGGTGTTCACACGGTTTTCATTTGTTTAAATTTTACCATTTGTTTGCCTTTATGTCGACTGAAAAAATAAAAAAGCTAAACATGTACGAATAATTTCAAAATCCCTAGAGCATAAGAAAAACATTAGTCCAATCAATATTTAACAAATAAACTTTATACATATTTACTTTTAATATACGATATATTGTACGGGTGTGTCAATTTGTTGGTGTTGGAAAAGAACGAGGAAGATATAAATAACTGAGAAATAAAATGTCTACCTTCACAACGCCCTCCAGGAAAGTGAGGAGATGTAAAATACATTTTGGACATGTACATAAAATAAAATAAAAGAAAGAAAACAAGAGAATTTATGTACTCGGCCTTAATAATTCCAAGCCATTTCTTGTTGTTGAAAGCATATTTTCTCTCTTTTATTGCTGCGGTATGTTTCTGTTTATATATACTTAAAATTGGGTGTACGTATGAATACATATAGGCTATATTAGGATTAACAGTACAAAAGCATGTAATTGTGTTGTATACATGCTTTTAAATGCAGAGAAAAGAGGATATATTATCTTTCACTGTGCCGAGACGGGAACATGATTCAATGTGCGAACGAGAGAAAAGTTTTTATCTCATTATACAGATATATATATCCTACCGGGATTAGCAAGTTAACTGGAACACATGTTAAAAGTTTATTTACCAGCTTCTGAAAGCAGTAGAAATTTTATCTCTGACATGCGAAACAACATCGATATGCGACGGAATGGATGTGTATAGATTTTGATTATGTTAAGTATTTTGGAACAAGAAATATTTTACTGAACATTCTGCAGTGATGTCACTGACGATGGTGATGGAAATAACAAGGTCCTTACACCAGATCCCAGAATACCCAAGAGTAGCTCAATAATATAGTGTTTCCGTGATTGTGCAGACCATGAGATAAATTGTACTTAAGTGCCATAATCCGCTGCACCTAACAGAAGACACTTCAAATCAGTTATAAAAATATGTTTTCTAGCAACTAATCTTGGTATTAGATATAGTCTACCAAGTAAGAAGCTCGCCGAAATTCGTCATGAAGATAAACTTAGAATTAACACAATTAGAAGTCCATTGTCACATCCAGTGGCGGTGTAAGGCAATGTGGAGCCCGAGGCAGGTGAACTTGACCGACAATGAGATTCATTCGCGAACACATTCGTTAGTGCACCCTGCTAGTGTTGACCGGAGCCAAGACAGATGTAAAACTAACTTATTCACCGTAACCTATATATGAGAATATGTATTCAGATTGTGGAGAGCATGCTTATGAGCCATTACAGTCAAGCGGAAAAGTAAGAGTCTTGAAACAGCATAGCTATTGCGTCACCGACCACCATCAATGTGCTCCATTAATGAATCTTAACAAGGGAGTTTTCACTTCTATCGGCGACCAGCAGAATCCGTACGATAGGATGGGCCCGGGGTGAGGGCACCGCTAGACCCCCTTTACGCCGCCACTGGCCACATCTAAATCTACGTCAAATAGTACCACACTAGGAAACAACAGCTAGTGGCCGTCAATGTATGTTGAATCCTTTCATTCTTTTCTAGTAATTTTAAAATAAAATAGAAAATTTGTGTTAAATCTCCCATAAATGTTGTAAATAGTTAATGTTGAACAAATGTCTTTGTTTAAGTTTTCTTGTCTTCTTACATTTGGTTTCTTTCTTTCTTTCATTTACAGATAAAAAAGAGTTCACTAATCAACATAAATTCAGAGCACATTATCATAATCATGATCATCGGTTGCCTTATTATCTTCGGGATGTGTTTTGCAATGATCTTTAACTGTGTCAGAAAGCTCGTGCGGGATCATCGAATAATGCAGGTGGGTATTAACTTTTAGTATAAATTACATTTTTGTTTATCATTTTTTTTTAATTGACTATCATAAAGTTCATTTCCAATTTAGTGCTATAAATTATTCATTCAAAGTAAACGTTACATTAGGTTTGAAAAACTTAAATATGGTATCTGAACTTAATTATGAAACATAGTGATAATTAACACTTTTTATTTAATGTAGATATTAGAAAATATTGTAGTTTTGGGTATTGAGATAAGAAACAATCTTTGTATTGATATCAATGCACAAATCTGAAGATTTTCATCGGAGTAGCCTGAAAATTTGAAAAAGTCTCGAGCATGTTTACATAGTGATATATTGTCCTTTTATGCAAGACTGCGTGCAAAGTGTCATATATCTAGCTAGTCTGTAAGTAGATAAAATATCAATTGCAATACATGATCCTCACAACGAGTGAACTTAATAAAGACACGTATCTCTAATTGTTTCTCATCCTTGTATACGTGACAGCAGTTGACATATGAGCTCGCATCTTTAAAGTTATTAACTGAAATAAAGTAAATTGCCCCTCGTATATTTTATGTGACTTTAAACCCGAAGGGAAGACGCGTATCGTTTTTCCATTTTGGAGGGACGTTTGTGACGATGATGATGCATACCTTGTCTCCCAACTTTACTAAACAATATGATGTTCTAGCTATGAAGGCAATCTGGTCTACTCTCCCCTTCTTCTCTCTCTCTGACCCTCTAGTTTCAGATTCTCGGAGGCCTTGTGGTCATCTGAAAACTGTAGGCAGACGAGGGATGAGTGAGGTCAGATTATAATGAAGACGAATTGCCCCACAGAGGCATTGATGGTTTTTGGTTTGTAAGGACAGAAAAGGAAGGACTCAGAGAAGGAGAGGTATGATACGCGATAACGTGCCTGAATGGATGGCTTTAATACCAAAACTATGATATCAACCTCTACACTGAGAACAAAAACGATTTTGGTTTTTCATAATTTTCCTTGACATCATAACGTGATTTTGTGGCTTGACAAAACACGTCGTCATTATTCATTCCACGTTTTCTCCTAACAAGAACCAACACACACTCGTTCCTTCTGGTTCTTATTCTGTATTACAAGCTTAGAAGTTTATATTTTTATTCATTTTCTTTGACACTATATCGTTACTTGTTAGGCCCCCTATTTCTTCTATCTTTCCTCGTTTCGTATGCCACCTTTTAAATAATGGTCAGTGCAAAAATTGTATACATGTCTATAATCCTTTTATACACTGTGGTTCAAGAACCAACAAGAAATTGCGGAGGTCGTTAGCCAAATTGTGATTGATCTCAATTTTTCTAAAAAAAGAAAAGAAAAAGAAACCTTACCCGTGTCATATGGTTAGTGAAGCTAATTTATATTATCTCATTTTCCTTAAGAGCTTGAATACTAAGCATCTTGCATATGATTTGGTAATAGGTTCATCTCCTCTTTCCGCGTCTTGCAACGCTAGACATCTTAATCTATTGAGTACAAATGCGTGGCCTAGTCACCAAATTTTGAGTAATTATCTCGCCATAGAGCTATTCAAGCACTTCGTACGTCACCACGATATCTAAGGGATGATAATTTAATCTTGTATCTAGGATATAGGATATTTCCTTACCCCCTTACGAGCGTAAATGTTTTTTTGTTGGTAACTGTCTCTGTGGTAAACATATTATCAGATAGTACAAACGATAACACCAGGTTTGTTTGCGCCTTTATTTACGAATATATTTTTAATTGCTTCACGCTTTTTGAATAAATACCTTCCACAGTTCATTCACACAATATATTAACAGACCTGCTGCCAATACCACTAATCTCATAGGTTTTTAATCTCCCGTACCTTTATTTCTTAAAAAAAAATAATATAGTATTAAATATTGTAACTTACGTTCATATAAATATTGTAATATACATTCACTCTGTAATATTATTAACCATATTATCAAATACGAATATAGATTGACAATAAAAGAGCTGGCAACCTCAGGATTAGAGGGCTGCCTGATGTCCAAAAATTCCGGAGTTTTTATGTAGATATATGCTGTATATATTTGACACAAAAGGAAGACCTGTACAGTGTTTTTAAAAAAGAAAATTAAACACTAAATGAAAAGCAAATTTTGTGCTTTGGGAATTCAGAAAGATCAGTTTTAATTTATATTTTTATAAGTGTTTTCAATAGTTAATATTTTTTTAAATTTATTTAACATTCATCATAAAAGATTTTTAATGCCAATAAACAAAAAAAAAAACGCCAATGTTAAAAAATTGGAAGTGCCTACGCGCACGCCCTACGTGCACCAATCACTGCGCTTACCTGCATGTCAACATACGCTGTCGCGCAGGCGCAGAGAATGAACTATAAGTAACACATACAAGCACTTCACTGTTCACACCCAAAGAACTGCAAAACATCATTAAAAAAGTCAGAGGTAGAAGCGCCGCTGGACCTGATGACATACCCGCCACCGCACTCAAACATATCCCACGAAAAATGTTGGTTCTATTAACTAGACTGTTCAATGCCATCCTCATCTACAGTCATTATCCTACCAAATGGAAAATAGCCAAAGTAATAATGATTCCCAAACATGGCAAGGATCACCTTTTTCCACAAAACCATCGTCCAATAAGTCTGCTTTCAGTCATCAGTAAACTCTTTGAACGTCTGCTCAAAAATAGATTATTTCAACACATTTTAGATCACAATCTGCTACCATACCATCAATTCGGTTTTCGGCCAAACTTTAATACATAAGCACAACTTGTTCGCACGGTTGAAGAAATAACGCTGCAATACAATAGGAAAGGACACACTTTTGGCATCTTTCTGGATACTGCCAAAGCTTTTGATAAGGTCTGGCACAAAGGCCTACTCTACAAACTAGACATACTTGGATTCCATCACCAATATCTCAGAATCATCAGATCTTATCTACAAAATCGCTCCTTCTATGTTTCTCATCTTCACACCACTTCAAATACATATCCGATCACCTCTGGTGTTCCTCAAGGTTCTGTTCTTGCTCCAGTTCTGTTCAATATGTACACGGCCGACATACCAACGCACCCACACACGCTACTGGCTACATTTGCTGATGACACAGCCATATTTGCCTCCTCACATCAAATTAGATTTGCGCTGAGGTACGCTCAACAACATCTCGATCTAATTGAAGAATGGACTACAAAATGGAGATTTAAACTAAATGCAGATAAAACTACTGTAGTTCACTTCACAAAAAGACGTACAGCACCTCCGCAACAACTATCACTATTTGGAACTCTGCTCCCATATAGTCCTAGTGCCACCTACCTGGGTGTTGAATTAGACAGAAGACTTATCTTCAAAAAGCACATAACGAACATTGCAGCTAAATCTACACAACGTACTGGTTATCTGTATCCAATATTAAACAACAATAACGGACTATCCCTGAAAGCACGTTTACACGTCTACTTGATGACGATCCGTTCTAAACTCATATACGCAGCACCAGCCTGGAATCATGCCGCTAAATCACATCATCTATTACTACAACGTGTTCAAAACAAGGCAGCCAGATTCATTACAGGACATTCCCGTGATACTAGCATAGCACAGCTTCATGAAAACCTGGAAATACCCATGCTGAAAGATGTATTAGACTCTCACTGCAGATTATTTTGGCATCGCATGTCTCAATCTACACACCAAGTTCTCCAAAACCTTGGAACCACTATACCTCCCAGATTCACCCACCGAATGCCTCATCCCATCTAAACCTTTCACACCACATATTCTTTCTTATTTTATGGTTGGAATCTTTAGCATCTAGCCTGACTGCATAATCTAACAACATCTTGCCTCGCTAACACAACCAACACCTTGTAAAACGTCAAAATCAAACTCAATTCAGACCCATTGGGGAAGCGACAGTTGCTTTCGCAAAATTTCATATATCCCTCTTTTACAAACAACGTCATAAACCTCATATAGAAGGCATGGGCTCTCTGAGCCCGAAACTTCCAAATGAAACCCGTCATGATAAGCCTCCAATCCTCTTCGGTCAGTGGCCAGTGAACCCGACAATATACAAAACATTTTGATCAAACATCTTCCTAGCGAAGCCATTGCGTTCCTAACAAGAATAATCAACAATATCCTAAAATATGCATACTTTCCATAAAATATGCAAACGTAAATTCTGTGTATCCGTAGAAGGACATAACAACAAGACATATTAAGGCAGGAGTTCCCCAAGGCTCACTACTTGGACCCACACTTTTCAGTTTATTCATCAATGATTTCCCAAAAACTGATAAAACAGGCCCTTTGCTAACGATACTTGTCTGTATGCACATAGCTGGCAACCGGACCAGGCAACCAAGTATTTACAAAACCATTTAGATGCCCCGGAACTTTGGTTTTCCAAAATGGAAAATCAAAGTAAACGTGAGCAAAAGTGAAGCTGTCAATTTCTCACGCAGGAAAAGAACACCTACCCACCCACCGAAACGATTCAATAATCACATTCACTGGAATAATCATGCGAAATACGTTGGGGTACAACTGGACTCAAAACTCACCTTTGCAAGACATATTCAATCCCAAATAGACAAAGCTACAGGAAGACTAGAAGAGCTCAAAAGCTTATTAACTAGCAATCAGCTAAACCTAAAGACAAAAGCAACACTATAGAAAATGCTCATACAACCGATTCTTTTATACGCACCAACACCATGGGGATACGCTGCATATAAAGTACATATAAAGAAGCTACAAACATTTCAAAACAGAGTAATTAAAATAATCACTAAATGCCCTAGGTATCAGAGTATTACAGACACAACTCAGAAATTCTACTCCACCAAGGACCATTCACAAGATAATCTGATTTCCCAACTTGGAACATACAGCACAGACTTTCATATGAAACACAAAGACCACTAAACGTACTAACCCCTAACCCACCCAAATAAATTCAATCAAACCCAATTACAACCATAATCTCTATGGGTAGAAATAAGTAAAAAATATATTTGTGAGTGTAAGTGTATATGTTGTTTAAAAAAACTGTGACGCACCATGGAGACTACAGTGAATAGCCTTCAAATGTACAATAACACCATATTCCCAGTATTACTAATTCAGCCTTCACAGTTCTTTTTCAGGTACTCCAACAGGACCTTCTTCTGTGTAATTAATTGTTCTTACCAGGAATCATTCCAGCAATTCAACGGTGCTGAGCAGCTTCTCCAGGCTCGCACACGCGCGCTATGCGCTGTATGCGTGTGTGAGCGATCGACTTGCATGTAATAACAACACTTGCTCAAATGGATGTATAACAGATAAGTTCATTACAGACTTTACCTGGGTTTTCCCACCCTTCGAGCATGCGTGGTTTACCAGGTAAATAAACGAGTAGTTAGAACCGATTAAGGGTTTTTTACGGAATATACAGCAATGTATGTTCTGGTTTTCCCCCTCTTTCAAGGAAACTCTTCTCGCGCTATCCTGTCTTCTTGTTTCACCTTCTTTCTTCTCCTATACACGAACCGATACGCGATTAATGTCTTCGTTAAGATAGAAACCGTAGCATCCACACCCGCGCCATCGCCCGTAGTTGCATGAATGCATGCAGGAGAGTCGCAGTAGCCAGTGGATAGCGGCTCACTCACTTGGCGTTCTTGCAGGGGCCATGTTATCTTAGTATCTCTGTTTCTGTTTCTTCGGTCAGCTCCCAGCTTAGTCCAGTGGTTAATGCATCGGGAAGTTGATCGGGAGGTCCCGGGAGCGAACCCTGCGTGGTTATTTTCATATTTTTTTAAAATGTATATATGCATTAGGAAATTTAATAAAAGTAGTGAATTAATATACCAAATAGAGACCACTAAAAGCGAACAAGTTATGGAATACGATGTACTTGGTATCATGAGAAGTGGGAGGAAACCCACCCAAACAAAAATTATCTTGATTCGAAAAATTATAGTTCGGACATGCAAAAATTTTCGTCAAAACAAAATTTATCTCGAGTCGGAAGGTTAAATTTTAAATTTGAAGGTCGAACTTGCAAAGAAAAAGATAGTCTAGACAAGTTGTTGGAGATCCACCCCACCCCACCCCACTCCCTATATCGAAATTTAAAATTTATTAAAAAATTTAGTCGTTTGATGATATGTCGACAGCTGCTCGAAATATCTGGAGTCGAAAGGTCAAATTTTAAACCCGAAGGAAAAACAAAGTCAAACTTGAAAAAATAAGTCTAGACAAGCATTTCGAAATAAACGTTACATCACCCTGCGTTTGAAAATTAAAATGGAACCTAATCCATAAATTTGAAAAAGTGCAGTAGCGCTTTGTTTGAAACTAGCTGGATGGAACGTTTTGAGTAAACCCCAACATCTCGAATGTAAACAACATTTCAAAAGTTAGAGAGAAAAGTGGAAGTTATAAATCACTTCGGATGAAATTCTCAACCCTCAAAATTCGAACATCGAGGCCGCGTCCTTGGACTCTGTTTCGAAACTTGGAAAAAAAGTTGATAAGAACAAAAGATAAAACAAACTTGATCAATCTGGAAAACGTAATCCTCTTCTCGAATTCGAACGTTATCAAAAATTATACACATCGATGTCATGGCGATACGTGGTCATATCTGAAGATATTTGAATCCCGTCGGAATTCCTCCACAGGAAATCCAAACCCAATAATCCTCAAATTGAACGTTAAGGCTACGAACGGGGAGTTTGTTTCGAAAGTTGGAAGAATATTGTAATAAATTACACTGGTTGAAATATTTAAATTATGTTTGAAAGTCTCCATACCCAATGACCCTCAAATCTAATCCGTATCGTTGGATTGTTTGGAAAGTTGAAAAACGTAAAAAAAAAAAGAAGAAGAAATAAAATAAACTGGAAGAATCCGGAGCGTATGTTTCGAAACTTAACAAAATAAAAAACGTGGAAGATATCAATGTTATATAACACATCGCTTGAAGCCTACATTGGAAATGACAATCTATCCGAATAATAATAATAATAATAATAATAATAATAAGAAGAAGAGAGAGAGAGAGAGAGAGAGAGAGAGAGAGAGAGAGAGAGAGAGAAAGAAAGAAGATTGAATTTACTTTGTGTGGGATATGCGAATAGAAGTTTTAATATTTCTTTCAAGAACTCAAAAAAAAAAAATATATAGTTCATGTCTAAGGTCAATGATAAGATATCCTCGCGCGACCTCCCTTTAGACGATACAATTCCTCGCACGATGAATGTTAGCAAAAGCAGTGTGCCAGCGTAAAAAGAAAAAAGTTATGGATTTATTGTCCTACTGTAGCATTCTTGCTTTCACACTATGGCACTAGTGCTAATCGTAAGATTAACCGTAGCATTAATGCTGTCGTCCAAAGCGGCCTGAAGTGAAAGATTGTATACGATTTATAACATCATCATAATGTTTAGCCGTTTTCTCTCCACTGCTGGAAATGGCCTTCCCCTTTACTTTCCACATATCACGGTCTGCTGATTTCCTCATCCATGTAGCTCGTGAGAAACGTTTGATTTCATCTACCCACCTTGCATTTGGACGTCGTCTTGGTCGTTTCTTTTCTCTAGGAATCCAATATAGTACATTCGTCGTACACCTTCCATCTGTTCGTTTAGCTATGTGACCGGCCCTTCTCAACTTCATCTTCTTTGCAGTCTTGATTATATCTTCTACCTTTGTTTGTGCACGAATCCATTCATTTGTCTTCCTGTCCCTCCTAGCAATATACACACGTAAATAAAATGACACATTTCTGGTGGAGAAATGTTTATAGCACAAAAGCGGAAGAAAAATGTAGCTCAGTTGGTAGAGCGCTCACCTCTTATGCTAGGGGTCGTCGGATCGATCGCTGCTCATGCCATGTGGGCTTTGTGGTGGACAAACACCGTGTGCATGGGTTTTCTCGGGCTATTCCCGTTTCCTCCCACTTCATTCATTTCACCAATTCGTCGCATCATCATCCATACTGCCTGAGCTATAGTTACTCAAAGGCCATAAATTCAATTCAGCTAAAAGGAACAAAACATATTTCTCCACTTTAACACAATAAATACTACGTATTATCCATAATGCTCATGAACTTGTTGAGGGCGTTAATCACAAGTAATCACAAATCACATATAATACGTTTGTGTTCCTCGAAGTTGAAAGGATCTGCTACAAATGAATCAGCTATTCCATCCCATTCCAACTGAAAAGTGCTGGAATGATAGCTTACGCAAGATTTTCTTTGTTCCCTGCCTCGTTGCACTGAGTGCTATTGTTGGAGTTTAGTCTGAGAGCTCCCAACTTTGATGAACTTCCTCTTGTTTTCAACAAGAAATTTTGGGATATCAAAACAGTGCCTTAAATAGAAGTAATAGAACATTTTAAAGCACAATATTCCAAAGTCGTGAAGAACTCTTCAACTTTAAATTTCGTTCTATTCATAGCTGTGAGAAAATTGTTAAAGACGATGACCATTTCTTAGTAATAATGCGTTTAGTGTGTTTTAAATTTTGAAACGTAATAAAACAGCGATTGAACACATAAAATGTAAAGAATGGAAAGTAATAAATGAGACTATCAAGAAAAAAATAATTGTTTTGCAATTATTTTATATGACCACCTCTTTTTGTTCTCCATAAAATTAATTGAAAATAATAAAAGCAAATAATACTAGACAAGATTATTGAGAACAAATATGTGCAAAAACTGCTTCAGTTTAGTCAAAATTAGGTAAATGCAGCCATCTGTAGCTTAGATTGTGAACTACCGTACTGTATTGGACTAACCCTTTGACGTTTCTTCGCTTGCTTTATGACATGCTTTTCTGCATAGTGCAAAAATCAACGCCCATTTTTGTCACAAACACCACGTTTCCTGAGTTTTATCAATAAAGAGATTTAGCACGTTTTTTGCGTACATTGCCCCCAGTTCATCCTAACGTGCATAATCGTAACCGTTCTGCATTCTTGAACAATAGTTCCAAACAAAGCAAACAAAGGTACCGAGAAAAAATATTTTTAGATTCCATGTCATTAGATTTTCTGTACTGTTAGTACCAATAATTTGATTGCTATGTATGTTATGTTTCGATGCAGTAAAATGAGATATTTCACTGCCGGTCTTAATTATCTATTTTACTCCATTTCAGGAGCACCAACGACAATCCAGAGAAGGTGCTCTGGATGACGGTGGTAGAACTTCCAGTCGAGAGTCTTCGCCACACCCGAAGAGACCACAGTATATGCCTGAACCGCCAGATGATCCAGGGTGCTACGTCCCCAGTGGTGATCTTCCAGTAATTCTAAACAAGCGGTCCAATGGCGATGCAGTATTCCTAAAAGAAAACGAAATGGGTGTCGAAATGCGCGATAATGAGTGTCAGACGAGAGACAGTTTGCTACAGAACAACAGTAATAGGGACAGTGATCGAAGCTGTACCCCTCCACCTCCACCACCACCAGCAGCAGTTAGATTCAGTAAAGGCGTGGTTAATTTCGGTAAACCAGCGAGTGCGTTTTCAACGTTTGGTGGTAGTCGTAGTGGGAGAAGTAAAGAGCTTGCAGCAGCCTTAAACCAACCTTTAGATCCCCCACACAGGTTTCGTGCAGAAGCTGTCATAGAAATGCAACAAAAACAGCAACAACAACAACTACAACAGCAACAACAACAACAGCAGCAGCAACAACAACAAGCTGGACGTCCTTATAGCATTGAGTCAACTAAATCAGCTCCTGACGTTATCGTTACACACTGACGTCGGTGTCCGGGTGGGGCAGCCTTATGACGATCGTTTCTTGAAAGTCGAATTTAGTGCTCCACGAAGTGGGTGACGGGTAGCATTAAAACAAAAAGAAAAACGCTAAGAAGAAGAAGTAAGAAGACCAAAAATAACGACTCTGCAAGAAGAAGAGAAGAGGAAAGTAATGAGAAAATAAAGTATTAAACAAATAAACCTATTTTTTAAAGAAAAATAAAATTGTGACAAAGACCATCGGCTGGCCCGCCAAAATAATAATAAAAAAAACGTGTATACACCGAACCTCCTTTTTTGTATTGTTACAGCTGTTTTACACACAAAACCAACTTTGAAATGAATAATAAATATTGTTATTATATAAATTATACATATATATATTTAGCACCAACTAGCTTGTGCCTTAATCAGTGAGTGTGGAAGATGCCTGAAGATCAGTGTAGTGACAGCATTAGCTCATTTTTTCTCTAAAAGAAACAATTATTGAGGCAATCCAAAGAGAGGCAGCAATATTTTCAATGAAATGATTGTGCATGTGTTTTCGGTCAAGTTTGTTCGTCTGTTTACATTTTTCTTTAAAGTGAGTGGCAATCATGTTTCAGAAGACAAGGAATAATTATATTAGTTTTGTCAAGAGTGATTCTATATTCCGACATTACTAATGTACGTACTATAATAGCATCAAAAAGAGACAAAGTAATTGAAGTGTAGGAGGAAGGAATCTTTCTATAGATGGCGCAAAAAAAAGATATTTATTGACGATGCTGAGGAGGAGGATGTGAAAAAACTTGCCTGTCTGTCGTTGTTATTGTTCATTATTTTGTTGTTTTTATTGTATTTATTTTGTTTCTTTTATGGTGCGATTTGGAGATCCATACATATATAGGAATGAGTGACTGAGAAATGTGTTATTATGAAATATTTAATTTAAAAAAAAAATAATGTTTTGACTGTTTTAGACACGGTTTAAAGTATTACACGAGGTACGAACTTTGGATATTTTTGCAATGTTCTGGCAAATATCTTTTCTTTGTCAATGTATCAGAATGGTGATGATATGCATTTAGGTAAATAATGACTGCAATGGGAACATTTATTTTTATTAAAATAGTCTTTATTTTCAAACTACTTTGCTGCATATTATACGTTGTTGTTTTTTGAAAAAATACATTTTTGTTATTTTATATAATAGTATATTAAATTTGAATTTTGTTTCTTTTCATATAATTGAATAATTGTTTTTATCCTACGATTTTATATAATTGTTAAGATTTGTTCTAGAAACGAATTATTTTGAATCAATTTTTCTTTTGTTTTGTTTTCGATATTCTACGTGAAATACACTGCCCTATTTTTTCCTTCCGTTAGTGTGGACTATATTTTTGTGAATGAATATTACAAATTTTATTGAATAATTATTAACATATTTGTTTATAATACATTTGTTATGAACATCTACAAAAAGTTCCAATTTACGTATTCTACAAAAAGGTCTAAGAAGAAAAAAAATACAAAATTCACAGATGGTGGCGAAAAGATGAAATAATACGGTAATTCCAAGTTATTGCATTGAAAGATTGTTTATTTATTTCCCGTCTCAATAAATAGTAAATATAATTAACAGAATGTTTTGGTTAAGTTTCCTTTGTCTGAGTTTGATACATCGCAAATAAAAAAGGGAACGTTATTCTATGAATGGTTTTCTTGGGGACGATACTACTGTCTTTACAATTCTTTGCAATTCTCAAAATCATGACTCACAATTCAGAGATATAGAAAATTCGAGACTATAAATTGAGACTCTACTTATTAAAGACATCAGTATATAGAACGTGCAACCAATGAAAGCTAAATTCGATATTGCTAATATCAGAACAAGAAGAACAAATTTGACAATCAGTAAGTAGAAGCCACCTAATCAGTTACATAACTAATATGTGATCTATATATGATAATTTCGAAGAGTTTTAAAATTCCTTTTTCAAAATGAAAAATTCTGAGCAATACGTTTTGCCTTGAAATATTGTTTCAATATCCATTTTGAAACATCGTCACGTGCTGCCATCTCGTGGAAATTAAAACATCCTAGTATAGTCAAGTAAATTAAAATTCCACGAGGTTTCGTTCTGTCCACTGGATGGATCATTATATGGTAAGAGATGAAAAAGAAGCAAATTGGCGAGTTTATGGTTCGAAGCAGATTCAGAGATTTTGATCATTTTATTTTTAATTCGTCGTTCGAGTAGAGTTTTCCTGCGAAAGATACTGGAGATATGTTTTTTGTTGTATATAATTGATTTTGAGATACATTTAAATTAAGATAATTGTTTTTTCAAGGTTAAAACTATTTTTTGTCGGGATGTGTGTGCAACGTGAAGATCCTGAATTTTTCAAATGTCTTGAGTAATTTAATGTGAGTAAGCAATCTTAGCAGGAGAAAAATTTCTTATTCGAAAGAATTACAAGTACTACACATTGAATGCTTAATTTTAGGGGAGGTGAATGTGTTGAAAGAAAAATGCAAGCAAGGTAGTTATTGAAAATATGAGATGATAACATGTTTCCTCAGCAGTCGATTATTTAACTAAATAACAGTAAAATTTTATTTTTCAAGTTCTCCATTTAAAAAATGAAATTAACAAATGATTAGAAAAAGATCTTTTGAAGTATCTGTACTCTATGACACACGAACATGTACAGTGCATATTACATAACGTTGGTTATACAATGAAGATAGGGAAGAATGGCAGTGACTGTCTCTGTTAAAAATGTTTTGTTAACATACTTTCAAAGACAATTTGTGTTTTCTCATGGTTATATTTTTTAGTACAAAAAAAAGCTATTGTGAGTTATAAAACAATGTATTTGGTCTTCATATTCTTCCTACGCGCGGAAGAATAAAAGAAAAGTGGGATGGGAAGTAGAAAGTTGCTATAAAAATACATTTTTGATTTTGACTTTTTATTTTAAAAAACAAAAAACATCCCCTAACTCCAGGTTACAAAAGTTTCTAGGAAATTAAAATAAAAATGAATTTGTTTAGGATGTTTAAGTGTTAACATTTATTTTCACAATTATATTAACAAGCTAAGAAAATTATTCATTTTCAATTGAGAATGATAGGCAAGGTTAAATTTTAAGGTATGTTTTTTATCATCTCATGCCATTGTTTTCATTAACGTAATGCATTTAATCGTTTCTTTTTTACTAGTGTTTCTTACTATATTTTTAAACGTGGTGCGTTCAATATATAGTGGGGTGGATAAAAAAAAAACACATTTAAAAAAAATCGGTATGAGGATGGGGTGGATTTTTGGCCAAATGCCTTCAATATTACATATAAAAATTTTCAGGTCGATCAATCGACATTTCAAGCTGCCGCCAGACCCCTGTGAAAATCGACCTAAAAATTCCCTTTTGGGAAAAAATAATTATTAAATTTATGATTTTTTTAAAACATAAATTTTCTTTAGAAATGGTAGGAATTGACCTTAGAATACACTTACTGTAAAATTCCTGAAGCTGACGAAGGTTTTCATGATACTTTAAAAACTTTACAGTTATTGCTCGTTCATCAATAATCGCATCACCGCAGATTGAAGCAACACTCCAAATTTCTATTATCCATTGTGCGATATTCTTCGACAGTTCTTTAGTAGAAGGTTCCCAGCGGTTGATAGAAATCTTCATAACTTCTTCTCTTTCCCATAAATAGTGTCTTAAAACGTCATCTGAAGTTGGTAAAAGTAAAGGCGATGACGCACCAGAAAGCAGTTTTGGGCATCTAATAGTATTGTGAGGTACATCTGATCGCAGCACCTTACGTAAAGTCATCGATTCCCAACAAAGAAATCACGACGCACCAAGACAGTCACTACAAACTACCAGGCGCAGGGTCACGAAAAGTGAACCCAAAGCACTGAATTCACGTATTTTGATCACCTATTTTCCCACACAACAAACCGAACACTAAAATGCACATTATTGGTCACTAACACTAACACTAACACTTTCACGTGGCCAAACGTACAACAAACTGTTCCAATAAGAAAACAAGGAAATCCTTACCAGTCGCAACAAATTCGCCAACAATCACTGCCACAACGCGACACGTCGATGAACAGAATATGTTAATCACAAACTACTTATAAAAGGAGAGCTAATTCAAAGACAGAGAAGGAGTCTAAATATATGGTCAAATGGAAGTTGGGTGGCGGAAAAATAGGGTAATTTCGGGAGAGTCGCCGCATACGGGATAGACTGCGCACCCCCCTAGTTTTGGGCATTGTCAACAGAGTGCGGTCAAATGCAAAACTCAAGAGCGCAATAGACGTGATAGAAAAACTGAAGTTGTCGTGTGCGTGTGTGTTTCTTTTTACACATTGTACAACGCATTAACTAAGTCTGATATTTTTCCTTCACATTTTTTTCACCTTACAGTAAATTCGTATTCGACGGTAAAGTACTATATTATTATGAGTTTTTGCGGTTTGCAGCAACATCATGATAATAATTTAATTTATTTAGGAAGAATACAACGGGCGTATGTCCAGTTATGGTATTCTGTAAAACGTAAATTACAATTTAGTTTTTTGTATTACCAGGAATGCTTAGTAATTATAATCAATCCATACTGTCAATAGTATCAACAAAATATAAACACAATATATACCAAAACACAAGAGAAATACATCACAATTTAAAACCAAATTTAGAATTAACATAGCTAATTCAAGTGGAGTAATAATGCATACGTGTATGTAAGTTAATACTATATAATGTAAAAAACACAAAGTAAATATACAAATATAGATATAATAAGATATGACTGATAATA